>JANJGN010000155.1:1047500-1187071 GCA_026770705.1 Isurus oxyrinchus | reverse complement strand
GGGGCCGGAGGATGTTACAGAGATAGGGAGGGGTGTAGGTGTTGGAGAAGGTTACAGAGATAGGGAGGGGTGTAGGAGCCGGAGGAGGTTACAGAGATAGGGAGATGTGAAGGGGCTGGAGGAGGTTAGAGATAGGGAGGGTTGTACTGGCATGAGGAGTTTATAGAGATAGGGAGGGGTGTAGATGCTGTCGGGGGTTACAGAGTTAGGGAGGGGTGTAGATGCTGTCGGGGGTTACAGAGTTAGGGAGGGGTGTAGGTGCTCTAGGAGTTTACAGAGATGAGGAGGGGTGTAGTGACTGGAGGAGGTTACAGAGATAGGGAGGGGTGTAGGGGCTGGAGGAGGTTACAGAGATAGGGAGGGGTTTAGGTGTTGGAGGAGATTACAGAGATAGGGAGGGGTGTACCGGCTGGAGGAGGTTACAGAGATAGAGTTGGGTGTAGGGGTTGGAGCAGGTTACAGAGATAGGGAGGGGCCTAGGGGTAGCAGGAGGTTACAGAGATAGGGAGTGGTGTAGGGGCTGGAGCAGGTTACAGAGAAATCAAGGGTTTTGGGGCGGGAGGAAGTTACAGAGATACGGAGGTTTGTAGGGGCTGTAGGAGGTTACAGAGATAGGGATGGGTGTAACGGCTGGTGGAGGTTACAGAGATAGGGAGGGTTGCAGGGTCTGGAGGAGGTTACAGAGTTATGGAGGAGTATAGGGGCCGGATCAGGTTACAGAGATAGGGAAGGGTGTAGGGCTGGAGGAGGTTACAGAGATAGGGAGGTGTGTAGGGGTTGGAGGATGTTACAGAGATAGGGAGGGAGTTAAATAGATAGGGAGGGGTGAGAGGCTGGAGAGCGTTACAGAGATAGGGAGGAGTGTAGGAGCCGGAGGATGTTACAGAGATAGGGAGGGTTGTAGGGATTGGAGGAGGTTACAGAGATAGGGAGGGGTGAGAGGCTGGAGGAGGTTACAGAGATAGGGAGGGGTGTAGGGGTTTGGAGAAGGTTACAGAGATAGGGAGGGGTCTAGGGACTGGAGGAGGTTACAGAGATAGGGAGGGGTGGGAGGCTGGAGGAGGTTACAGTGATAGGGAGAGGAGTAGGTGCCGGAGGATGTTACAAAGATAGGGAGGTTTGTAGGGGCTGGAGGAGGTTACAGACATATGGAGGAGTGTAGGGATTGGAGGAGGTTACAGAGATAGGGAGGGGTGTAGGGACTGGAGGAGGTTACAGAGATAGGAAGGGGTGCGAGGCTGGAGGAGGTTACAGAGTTAGGGAGAGGTGTAGCAGACGGAGGAGATTACAGAGATAGGGAGGGGTGTAGGGGCTGGAGGAAGTTACAGAGATAGGGAGCGTTTTAAGGGCTGGAGGAGGTTACAGAGATTGGGAGTGGTGTAGGGGCTGGAGGAGATTACAGAGATAGGTAGGGGTGTACGTGTTGGAGAAGCTTACAGAGTTGTGAGCGGTGTAGGGGTTGGAGCAGGTTACAGAGATAGGGAGGGGCGTAGGGTCTGGAGGAGGTTACAGAGATAGGGAGGGAGTTACAGAGATGAGGAGGGGTGTTGGGCTGGAGGATGTTACAGAGATAGGGAGGGAGTTAAAGAGATAGGGAGGGGTGAGAGGCTGGAGAGCGTTACAGAGATAGGGAGGAGTGTAGGAGCTGGAGGATGTTACAGAGATAGGGAGGGTTGTAGGGATTGGAGGAGGTTACAGAGATAGGGAGGGGTGAGAGGCTGGAGGAGGTTACAGAGATACGGAGGGGTGTAGGGGTTGGAGGAGGTTACAGAGATAGGGATGGGTCTAGGGACTGGAGGAGGTTACAGAGATAGGGAGGGGTGGGAGGCTGGAGGAGGTTACAGTGATAGGGAGAGGAGTAGGTGCCAGAGGATGTTACAAAGAAAGGGAGGGTTGTAGGGGCTGGAGGAGGTTACAGACATAGGGAGGAGTGTTGGGATTGGAGGAGGTTACAGTGATAGTGAGGGGTGTAGGGACTGGAGGAGGTTACAGAGATAGGAAGGGGTGCGAGGCTGGAGGAGGTTACAGAGTTAGGGAGAGGTGTAGCAGACGGAGGAGGTTACAGAGATAGGGAGGGTTGTAGGGGCTGGAGGAGGTTACAGAGATAGGGAGGGGTGTAGGGCTGGAGGAGTCTACAGAGATAGGGAGGGAGTTACAGAGATAGGGAGGGGAGAGAGGCTGGAGAGCGTTACAGAGATAGGGTGAGGTGTAGGAGTCGGAGAATGTTACAGAGATAGGGAGGGGTGTAGGTTTGGAGGAGTTTACAGAGATAGGGAGGGGTGAGAGGCTGGAGGAGTTTACAGAGTTAGGGAGAGGTGTAGGAGCCCGAGGACGTTACTGAGATAGGGAGTGTCGTAAGGGCTGGATGGAGTTACAGAGATAGGAAGTTACACACATAGGGAGGGAGTTACAGAGATAAGGAGGGGTGAAGGGGTTTGGAGGAGGTTACAGAGATAGGGAGGGGTGTACTGGCTGGAGGAGGGTACAGTGATAGAGAGTGGTGTATGGGCTGGAGGAGGTTACAGAGATAGGCAGGGGTGTACGGGCTGGGGAATGTTACAAGGATAGGGATGGGTGTAGGGGTTGGAGCAGGTTACAGAGATAGGGAGGGGCATAGGGGCTGGAGGCGGTTACAGAGATAGGGAGGGATGTAGGGGCTGGAGGAGGTTAGAGAGTTAGGGAGGAGTGTAGGGGCTGGAGGAGGTTACAGAGATAGGGAGTTGTAGTGGCTTGAGGAGGTTACGGAGTTAGGGAGGGTTATAGGGGCCGGAGGTGTTTTCAGAGATAGGGAGGGATGTAGGGGCTGGTGGAGGTTACAGAGATAGGGAGGTGCGTAGGGTTTGGAGGAGGTTACAGACATAGGGAAGTGTGTGGGGGTTGGAGGGGCTTACAGAGACAGGGACAGGTGTAGGGGCTGGAGGAGGTTACAGAGAAAGGGAGGGGTGTAGGGACTGTAGTAAGTTACAGAGATAGGGAGGGGTGAGAGGCTGGAGGAGGTTACAGAGATAGGGAGGTGTGTAGGGTTTTGAGGAGGTTACAGACATAGGGAAGTGTGTGGGGGTTGGAGGAGCTTACAGAGACAGGGAGAGGTGTAGGGGCTGGAGGAGGTTACAGAGAAAGGGAGGGGTGTAGGGACTGTAGTAAGTTACAGAGATAGGGAGGGGTGAGAGGCTGGAGGAGGTTACAGAGATAGGGAGGGGTCTAGGGACTGGAGGAGGTTACAGAGATAGGGAGGGGTGAGAGGCTGGAGGAGTTTACAGTGATAGGGAGAGGAGTAGGTGCTGGAGGGGGTTACAAAGATAGGGAGGGTTGTAGGGGCTGGAGGAGGTTACATACATAGGGAGGAGTGTAGCGATTGGAGGAGGTTACAGAGATAGGGAGGGGTGTAGGGACTGGAGGAGGTTACAGAGATAGGAAGAGGTGCGAGGCTGGAGGAGGTTACAGAGTTTGAGAGAGGTGTAGCAGCCGGAGGAGGTTACAGAGATAGGGAGGGGTGTAGGGGCTGGAGGAGGTTACAGAGATAGGGAGAGTTTTAGGGGCTGGAGGAGGTAACAGAGATAGGGAGGGGTGTAGGGGCTGGAGGGAGTTACAGGGTTATGGAGGGAGTTACAGAGATAAGGAGGAGTGTCGGGCTGGAGGAGTCTACAGAGATAGGGAGGGAGTTACAGAGATAGGGAGGGGAGAGAGGCTGGAGAGAGTTACAGAGATAAGGTGAGGTGTAGGAGTCGGAGGATGTTACACAGATAGGGAGGGGTATAGGTTTGGAGGAGTTTACAGAGATAGGGAGGGTTGAGAGGCTGGAGGAGTTTACAGAGTTAGGGAGAGGTCTAGGAGCCCGAGGAGGTTACTGAGATAGGGAGTGTTGTAGGGGCTGGATGGGGTTACAGATAAGGAGGGGTGAATGGGTTTGGAGGAGGTTACAGAGATAGGGAGGGGTGTACTGGCTGGAGGAGGGTACAGCGATAGGGAGCGGTGTATGGGCTGGAGGAAGTTACATAAATAGGGAGGGGTGTACGGGCTGGAGGGGGTTACAGAGATAGGGAGGGAGTTACAGAGATAAGGAGGGGTGTAGGGGTTGGGGGAGGTTACAGACATAGGGAAGTGTGTCGGGGTTGAAGGAGGTTACAGAGATAGGGAGCGGTGAGAGGCTGGAGAGCGTTACAGAGAAAGGGAGGGGTGTAGGAGCCGGAGGAGGTTACAGAGAAAGGGAGGGGTGTACGGGCATGAGGAGGTTACAGAGATAGGGAGGCGTGTATGGGCTGGAGAAGCTTACAGAGAAAGGGAGCGGTGTAAGGGTTGGAGCAGGTAACAGAGATAGGGAGGGGCGTAGGGTTTGGAGTAGGTTACAGAGATAGGGAGGGGTGTAGGGGCTGGAGTAGTTTACAGAGTTAGGGAGGTGTGTAGGGGCTGGAGGAGGTTAAAGAGATAGGGAGGGTCTAGGGGCTGGAGGAGGTTACAGAGTCAGGGAGGGGTATAGGGGCCGGAGTAGGTTACAGAGATAGGGAGGTGTGTAGTGGTTGGAGGAGGTTACAGAGATAGGGAGGTGTGTAGTGGTTGGAGGAGGTTAAAGAGATAGGGAGGGTCTAGGGGCTGGAGGAGGTTACAGAGACAGGGAGATGTGTAGGGCCTGGAGGAGGTGACAGAGAAAGGGAGGGGTGTAGGAGCCGGAGGAGGTTACAGAGATAGGGAGAGGTGTAGGGCCTGGAGGAGGTGACAGAGATAGGGAGGGGTGTAGGGACTGGAGAAGATTACAGAGATCGGGAGGGGTGTACGGGCTGGAGAAGCTTACAGAGAAAGGGAGCGGTGTAAGGGTTGGAGCAGGTTACAGAGATAGGGAGGGTCGTAGGGGTTGGGTTAGGTTACAGAGATAGGGAGTGGTGTAGGGGCTAGAGTAGGTTACAGAGTTAGGGAGGGGTGTAGGGGCTGGAGGAGGTTACAGAGATAGGGAAGGTGTAGGGGCTGGAGGAGGATACAGAGATAGGGAGGGTTGTAGGGGCTGGAGGAGTTTACAGAGATAGGGAGCGATGAGAGGCTGGAGGAGGTTACAGAGATACAGAGGGGTGTTGGGGTTGGAGGAGGTTACAGAGATAGGGAGGGTTGTAGGGGCTGGAGGATTTTACAGAGATAGTGAGGTCTGTATGGGTTTGGAGGAGGTTACAGAGATAGGGAAGTGTGTTGGGGTTGGAGGAGGTTACAGAGCTAGGGATGTGTGTAGTGGTTGGAGGAGGTTACAGAGATAGGGAGGGTTGTAGGGGCTGGAGGAGTTTACAGAGATAGGGAGCGATGAGAGGCTGGAGGAGGTTACAGAGATACAGAGGGGTGTTGGGGTTGGAGGAGGTTACGGAGATAGGCAGGTGTCTTGGGACTGTAGGAGTTTACAGAGATTCGGAGAGGAGTAGGAGCCGGAGGAGGTTACAAAGATAGGGAGTGGTGTAGGGGCTGGAGGAGGTTACAGAGATAGGGAGGGTTGTAGGGGCTGGAGGATTTTACAGAGATAGTGAGGTCTGTATGGGTTTGGAGGAGGTTACAGAGATAGGGAAGTGTGTTGGGGTTGGAGGAGGTTACAGAGATAGGGATGTGTGTAGTGGTTGGAGGAGGTTACAGAGATAGGGAGGGGCGTACAAGCCGGAAGAGCTCACAGAGATAGGGAGGGGTGTAGGGTTGGAGGAGGTTACAGAGAACGGGAGGGGTATAGGAGCCGGAGGAGGTTACAGAGATAGAGAGGGGTGTAGCGGCATGAGGAGTTTACAGAGATAGTGAGGGGTGTAGAGGCTGGAGGAGGTTACAAAGATCGGGAGGGGTGTACGGGCATGAGGAGGTTACAGAGATAGGGAGTGGTGTAGGGGCTGGAGGAGGTTACAGACATAGGGAGGAGTGCAGGGATTGGAGGAGGTTACAGAGATAGGGAGGGGTGTAGGGACTGGAGGAGCTTACAGAGATAGGAAGGGGTGTGAGGCTGGAGGAGGTTACAGAGTTAGGGACGGAGTTACAGAGATGTGGAGGGGTGTAGGGCTGGAGGAGGTTACAGAAATAGGGAGGGAGGTAAAGACATAGGGAGGGGTGAGAGGCTGGAGAGTGTTACAGAGATAGGGAGGAGTGTAGGAGCTGGAGGATGTTACAGAGATAGGGAGAGTTGTAGGGATTGGAGTAGGTTACAGAGATAGGGAGGGGTGTAGGGACTGGAGGAAGTTACAGAGATATCGAGGGGTGAGAGGCTGGAGGTGGTTATAGAGATAGGTAGGTTTGAGAGTCTGGAGGAGGTTATAGAGGGAGGTAGGGGTGAGAGGCTGGAGGAGGTTACAGAGATAGGGAGAGGAGTCGGAGCCAGAGGAGGTTACAAAGATAGGGAGGGGTGTAGGGGCTGGAGGAGGTTACAGACATAAGGAGGGTTGTAGGGATTGGAGGAGGTTACAGATATAGGGAGGGGTATAGGGACTGGAGCAGGTTACAGAGATAGGGAGGGGTGCGAGGCTGGAGGAGGTTACAGAGTTAGGGAGAGTTTAGGAGCCGGAGGAGGTTACAGCGAAAGGGAGGGGTGTAGGGGCTTGAGTGGGTTACAGAGATAGGGAGGGAGTTACAGAGATAGGAAGTTAGAGATAGGGAGGGAGTTACAGAGTTAGGGAGGGGTGTAGCGGCCTGAGGAGGTTACAGTGATAGGCAGGGGTTTAGGGGCTGCAGGAGGTTACAGAGATAGGGAGTGGTGTAGGTGCTGGCGAAGCTTATAGAGATAGGGAGGGGTGTAGGGTTGGAGCAGGTTACAGAGGTAGGGAGGGGCGATGGGGCTGGAGGAGGTTACAGAGATAGGGAGGGTTGTTGGGGCTGGATGGGTTTACAGAGATAGGAAGTTATAGAGATAGGGAGGGAGTTACTGAGATAAGGAGGGGTGTAGGGCTGGAGGAGGTTACAGAGATAGGGAGGGGTGTAGTGGCTGCAGGAGGGTAGAGAGATAGGGAAGGGTGTAGGGGCTGGAGGAGTTTACAGAGATAGGGAAGCGTGTACGGGCTGGCCAAAGTTACAGAGTTAGGGAGCGGCGTAGGGGCTGGAGGAGGTTGCAGAGATAGGGAGGGGTTTAGGGGCTGGAGGAGGTTAGCGATTTAGGGAGGGGTGTAGGGGCTGGAGGAGGTTACAGAGTTAGGGAGGGGTATAGGGGCCGGAGGATGTTACAGAGATAGGGTGGGGTGTAGTGGCTGGAGGATGTTACAGAGATACAGACGTGTGTAGATGTTGGAGGAGGTTACAGATATAGGGAAGTGTGTATGGTTTGGAGGAGGTTACATAGATAGGGAGGTGTGTAGGGGTTGGAGGAGGTTACAGAGATAGGGAGGGCTGCAGGAGCCAGAGGAGGTCCAGAGATAGGGAGAGGTGAAGGGGCTGGAGGAGGTTAGAGATAGGGAGGGGTGTACGGGCATGAGGAGGTTACAGAGTTATGGAGGGTTGTAGGGGCTCTAGGAGGTTACAGAGATAGGGAGGGGTGTAGGAACTGGAGGAGATTACAGAGATAGGGAGGGGTGTACCGGTTGGAGAAGCTTACAGAGATCGGGAGGTGAGTAAGGGTTGGAGGAGGTTACAGAGATAGGGAGGGGTGTAGGGGCTGGAGCAGGTTACAGAGATAGGAATGGGCGTAGGGGCTGGAGGAGGTTACAGTGATAGGGAGGGATGTAGGGGGTGGAGCAGGTTACAGAGATATGGAGGGGTGTCGTGGCTGGAGGAAGTTACAGAGATAGGGAGGGGTGTAGGGGCCGGAGGAGGTTACAGAGATAGTGAGGGGTGTAGGGGTTGGAGCTGTTTACAGAGATAGGGAGAGGTTTAGCGGCTGGAGCTGGTTACAGAGATATGGAGGGGTGTAGGGGCTGAAGGAAGTTACAGAGATAGGGAGGAGTGTAGGGGCCAGAGGAGGTTACAGAGATAGGGAGGGGTGTAGGGAATGGAGGAAATTACAGAGATAGGGAGGGGTGTACGTGCTGGAGAAGCTTACGGAGATTGGGAGTGCTGTAAGGATTGGAGCAGGTTACAGAGATAAGGAGGGCCGTAGGGGCTGGAGTAGGTTACAGAGTTAGGGAGGGGTGTAGGGGCTGGAGGAGGTTACAGAGATAGGGAGGGTGTAGGGACTGGAAGATGTTACAGAGTTAGGGAAGTTTATAGGGGCCAGAGGAGGTTACAGAGATAGGGGTGTAGGGGTTGGAGGATGTTACAGTGATAGGGAGGTGTGTAGGTGTTGGAGGAGGTTACAGAGATAGGGAGGTGTGTACGGGTTGAAGGTGGTTACAGAGATAGGGAGGGGTGTAGGTGCCGGAGGATGTTACAGAGATAGGGAGAGGTTTTGGGGCTGGAGGGGCTTACAGAGATAGGGAGGTGGTTACAGAGATAAGGAGGGGTGTAGGTCTGGAGGAGGTTACAGAGATAGGGAGGGGTGTAGGTGCCGGAGGATCTTACAGAGATAGGGAGAGGTGTTGGGGCTGGATGGGGTTACAGAGATAGGGAGGGGGTTACAGAGATAAGGAGGGGTGTAGGCCTGGAGGAGGTTACAGAGATAGGGCGGGAGTTACAGAGATATGGAGCGGTGAGAGGCTGGAGAGCATTACAGAGACAGGGAGGGGTGTTGGAGACGCAGGAGGTTACAGAGATAGGGAGGGGTGTCGGGTCTGGAGGAGGTTACAAAGATAGGGGTGGGGGGAGGGGCTGGTGGAGGTAACAGAGATAGGGAGTAATGAGAGGCTGGAGGGTGTTACAGAGATAGGGAGGGAGTTATTGAGATAATGAACGGTGTAGTGCTGGAGGTTGTTACGATAGTGAGGTGTGTACGGGCATGAGGAGGTTACAGAGGTAGGGAGGGGTGTAGGGGCTGGAGGAGGTTACAAAGATAGGGAGGGGTGTGAGGCTGGAGGAGGTTACAGAGTTAGTGAGAGTTTAGGAGCCGGAAGAGGTTACAGCTATAGGGAGGGGTGTAGGGGTTAGAGGGGGTTACAGAGATAGGGAGGGAGTTACAGAGATAGGAAGTTACAGAGATAGGGAGGGAGTTACAGAGATAAGGAGGGGTCTAGGGCTGGAGGAGGTTACAGAGATAGGGAGGGGTGTAGGTTCTGGATGAGGTTACAGAGATAGGGAGGGGTGTAGGGGCTGGCGACGCTTACAGAGATAGGGAGGGGTTTTGTGGTTGGAGCAGGTTACAGAGATAGGGAGGGTCATAGGGGCTGGAGGAGGTTACAGAGAAAGGGAGGGATGTCGGGGCTGGAAGAGGTTACAGAGATAGGGAGGAAGTTACAGAGATAGGGACTGGTGTAGTAGCCGGAGGATGTTACAGAGATAGGGAGGGGTGTAGGGATTGAAGGAGGTTACAGAGATAGGGAGGGGTGTAGGGACTGGAGGAGTTTTCAGAGATAGGGAGGGGTGAGAGGCTGGAGGAGGTTACAGAGTTAGGGAGAGGTGTAGGAGACGGAGGAGGTTACTGAGATAGGGAGGGTTGTAGGGGCTGGATGGGGTTACAGAGATAGGAACTTACAGAGATAGGGAGGGAGTTACAGAGGTAAGGAGGGGTGTAGGGTTTGGAGCAGGTTACAGAGATAGGGAGGGTCGTAGGGGCTGGAGGAGGTTAGAGAGTTAGGGAGGGTTGTAGGGGCTGGAGGAGGTTACAGAGATAGGGAAGTTGTAGGGGCTGGAGGAGGTTACAGAGTTAGGGAGGGGTATAGGGGCAGAAGGAAGTTACAGAGATAGGGAAGGGTGCAGTGGCTGGAGAAGGTAACAGAGATAGGGAGGTGTGTAGGGGCTGGAGGAGGTTACAGATATAGGGAAGTGTGTACGGGTTGGAGGAGGTTACAGAGATTGGGAGGTGTGTAGATGTTGGAGGAGGTTACAGAGATAGGGAGGGGTGTAGGAGCTGGAGGAGGTTACAGAGATAGGGAGGTGTGTACGGGCATGAGGAGGTTACAGAGATAGGGAGGGGTGTAGATGCTGGCGGCGGTTACAGAGATATGGAGGGGTGTAGGGGTTCTAGGAGGTTACAGAGCTATGGAGGGATCTAGGGACTGGAGGAGATCACAGAGATAGGGAGGGGTGTAAGGGTTGGAGCAGGTTACAGTGATAGGGAGGGGCGTAGGGGCTGGAGGAGGTTACAGAGATAAGGAGGGGTGTAGGGGCTGGAGCAGGTTACAGAGTTTGGGATGGGTGTAGGGGCTGGAGAATGTTACAGAGATAGGGATGGTGTAAGGGCTGGAGTAGGTTACAGAGTTAGGGAGGTGTGTAGAGGTTGCAGCAGGTTACAGAGATAGGGAGGTTTGTAGGATTTGGAGGAGGTTACAGAGATAGGGAGGTGTGTAGGGGTTGGTGGTGGTTACAGAGATAGTGAGGGGTGTAGGGGCTGGAGGGTATTACAGAGATACGGCGGGAGTTACAGAGTTAAGGAGGGGTGTAGGGCTGGTGGAGGTTATGCGGATAGGGCGGGAGTTACAGAGAAAGGGAGCGGTGAGAGGCTGGAGAGCGTTACAGAGTTAGGGAGGGGTGTAGGAGCCGGAGGAGGTTACAGAGATATGGAGGGGTGCAGGGACTGGAGGTGGTGACAGAGTTGGGCAGGGGTGTAGGGGCTGGAGGTGGTTACAAAGATGGCGGTGGGGGGAGGGGCTGGAGGATGTTTCAGAAATAGGGAGGGAGTTATAGAGATAGTGTGTGGTGTAGGGCTGGAGGAGCTTACATATAGGGAGGTGTGTACGGGCATGAGGAGTTTACAGAGATAGGGTGGGTTGTAGGGGCTGGAGGATTTTACAGAGATAGGGATGGGTGTAGGGGCTGGAGGAGGTTACAGAGATAGGGAGGTATCTAGGGGCTGGTGGAGGTTACAGAGATGGGGAGGGAGTTACAGAGATTGTGGGGTGTTAGGCTGGAGGAGGTTGCAGAGATGGGGAGGTGTGTAGGGGTTGGAGGAGTTTACAAGGATAAGGAGGAGTGTAGGGACTAGAAGTGGTTACAGAGATAGGGGGAGGTGTTGTGGCTGGAGGATGTTACAGAGATAGGGAGGGGTGTAGCGCTGGAGGAGGTTACAGTGATAGGGAGGGGTGTACGGGCTGGAGGAATTTACAGAGATAGCGATGGGTGTAGGGGTTGGAGCAGGTTACAGAGATAGGGAGGGGTGTAGGGGCTGGAGGAGGTTACAGAGATAGGGAGGGATCTAGTGAATGGTGGAGGTTACAGAGATAGGGAGGGGAGTAGGGTGCAGCACACCCTCAAATGCGGACTCTCTTGTAGTGCAGCACACCCCCAATTATTGACCCTCCAATAGTGCAGCATATCGTCAATAACTGACACTGCAATAGTGTAGCACCCCCTCAAATTCTGAAATTCCAATAGTGCAGCATACCCTCAATTACTGACACTCCAATAGTGCAGCACACCCTCAATTACTGACACTCCAATCATGCAGCACACCCTCAATTACTGACACTGCAATACTGTAGCACCCCCTCACTTACAGACACTCAAATTGTGCAGTATACTGTAAATTAATGATTCTCCAATAGTGCAGTACACCCTCAATAACTGACTCTCCAATAGTGCAGCACACCCTCAATAACTGACACTCCAATAGTGCATCACACCTTCAATTACTGACCTTCCGACATTGCTGAACACCCCCAATTACAGATCCTCCAATAGTGCAGCACTCCCTCAATTAATGACACTCCAACAGTGCAGCACAGCATCAATTACTGACACTTCAATACTGAAGGTAACCCTCAATTACTGAACCTCCAATAGTGCAGCAAACCTTCAGATACTGACCGTCCAATCATGCAGCACGCACTGAATTAATGACCCTCCAATCGTGCAGCACACCCTGAATTACTGACACTCCAACAGTGCAGCACAGTCTCGATTACTAACAATCCAATAGTGCACCAGCCTCAATTACTGACAATCCAACAGTGCAGCACAGCCACAATTACTGAACTCCAATAGTGAAGCACACCCTCAATTACTGACACTCCAATCATGCAGCACACCCTCAATTACTGACACTGCAATATTGTAGGACCCCCTCAATTACAGACACTCAGATTGTGCAGAATACTGTAAATTACTGACACTCCAATAGTGCAGTACACCCTCAATAACTGACACTCCAATAGTGCAGCACACCCCCAATTATTGACCCTCCAGTAGTGCAGCATACCGACAATTATTGAAACTGCAATAGGGTAGCACCCCTCAATTACTGACAGTCGAATAGTGCAGCACACCCTCAATTACTGACACTCGAGTAGTGCAGTACACCCTCAATTACTGAACCTCCAATAGTGCAGCACACCCTCAATTACTGGCACCATGTAGTGCAGAACACCCTGAATTACTCTCCTTTCAATAGTCCAGCACACCCTCAATGACCCTCCAATAGTGCAGCCCACCCTCAATCACTGCCACACCTATAGTGCAGCAAACCCCTGAATTACTGACCCTGCAATAGTGCAGCACACCCTCAATTACTTGCACACCTCTAGTGCAGCACCCCCTCAATCACTGACATTCCAAAAGTGCAGCACACCCTCAATTGATGACTCTTCAATAATGCAGCACAGTCTCATTTACTGATCCTCCAATAGTGCAGCACACCCTCAAACACTGACCCTCTAATATTGCATCACAACTTCAATTACTTACCTCCCGACCTTACGGAACACTGTCAATTACAGACCATCCACTAGTGCAGCACTCCCTCAATTCATGACACTCCAACAGTGCAGCACAGCATCAATTACTGACACTTCAATAGTGCAGCACACCCTCAATTACTGACACTCCAACAGTGCAGCACAGTCTCGATTACTAACAATCCAATAGTGCACCAGCCTCAATTACTGACCCTGTCAGTAATTGAGGGTGTGCTGCACGATTGGAGTGTCAGTAATTGAAGGTGTGCTGCACTATTGGAGGGTCAGTAATTGAGCGTGTGCTGCACTATTGGAGTGTCAGTAATTTAGTGTGTTCTGCACTATTGGGGGGTCACTAATTGAGCGTGTGCTGCACTATTGGAGTGTCAGTAATTGAGAGTGTGCTGCTCTATTGGATCATCAGTGACCGAGTGTCAGTAATTGAGGCTGTTCTGCACTGTTCGGGTCTCAGTAATTGACAGTGAGCTGCACGATTGGAGGGTCGGTAATTGAGGGTGTGCTGCTCTATTCAAGTGTCTGTAATTGAGGGTGTGCTGCCATATCGGACGTTCAGTAATTGAGGGTGTGCTGCACTATTCGAGTGTTTGTAATTGAGGGTGTGCTGCACGATTGGAGTGTCAGTAATTGAGGGTATGCTGCATTATTGGGGGGTCAGTAATTGAGGATGTGCTGCACGATTGGACGACCAGTAATTGAGTGTCTGCTGTGCTATTGAGTGTCAGTAATTGAGGGGGTGCTACACTATTGCAGTGTCAGTAATTGAGTGTGTGCTGCACTATTGGAGTGTCAGTTATTGAGGGTGTGCTGCACTATTGGAGTGTCAGTAATATACAGTATTCTGCACAATTTGAGTGTCAGTAATTGAGGGTGTGCTGCATGATTGGAGTGTCAGTAATTGAAGGTGTGCTGCACTATTGGAGTGTCAGTAATTTAGTGTGTTCTGCACTATTGGGGGGTCACTAATTGAGCGTGTGCTGCACTATTGGAGTGTCAGTAATTGAGAGTGTGCTGCTCTATTGGAGCATCAGTGACCGAGTGTGTGCTGCACGATTGGAGTGTCAGTAATTGATGTTATGGTATGCTGCACTACTGGTAGGTCAGTAATTGAGGGTGTTCTGCACTGTTGGATTGTAACTAATTGAGGGTGTGCTACACTATAGGTGTGTCAGTAATTGTGTGTGTGCTGCATTATTCGAGTGTAAGTAATGGTGGGTGTGCTGCAAGATTGGAGTATCAGTAATTGTGGGTGTGCTTCAATATTGGAGTGTCAGTAATTGACGGTATGCTGCACTATTGGAGTGTCAGTGATTGAGTGTGTGCTGCACTATTCGAGGGTCAGTAATTGAGGGTGTGCTGCACTGTTGGAGGGTCAGTAAATGAAGGTGTCCTGCACGATTGGAGTGTCAGTTGTTGAGGGTTGGCAGCATTATTGGAGGCTCAGTAATTGAGGGTATGCTGCACTATTGGGGGGTCAGTAATTGAGAGGGTGCTGCTCTATTGGAGGGTCAGTAATTGAGGGTGTTCTGCACTATTAGAATGTCAGTAATTTAGGTTGTGCATCACTATTGGAGGGTCAGTAATTGATGGTATGCTGCACTACTGGAGGGTCAGTAATTGAGGGTGTTCGGCACTATTGGAGGGTCAGTAATTGACGGTATGCTACACTGCTGGAGTGTCAGTAATTGAGGGTGTGCTGCACTATTGGAGTGTAAGTAATTGAGGCTGTTCTGCACTGTTTGAGAATCAGTAAAATAGGGTGCAGAGCACAATTGGAGGGTCAGTAATTAAGGGTGCGCTGCACAATTTTAGTGTCAGTAATTGAGGGTGTTCTGCACTGCCGGAAGTTCAGTAATTGAAGGTGTGCTGCATTATTGAAGTGTCATTAATTGAGGGTGCTGCACTATTGGAGTGTCAGTAATTGAGTGCGTGATGCACTATAGGAGTGGCAGTAATTGACGGTATGCTGCACTATTGGAGGGTCAGTAATTGAGGGTGTTCTGCACTATTCGAGTGTAACTAATTGAGGGTGTACTACACTATAGGTGTGTCAATAATTGAGGATGCGCTGCACGATTGAAGGGTCTGTAATTGAATGCATGCTGTGCTATTGAGTGTCAGTAATTGAGGGTGTTCTGCACTGTCAGAAGTTCAGTAATTGAAGGTGTGCTGCATTATTGAAGTGTCATTAATTGAGGGTGCAGCACTATTGGAGGGTCAGCATTTGAGTGTCTGCTGCACTAGTAGAGTGTCATTAATTGAGGGTGTGCTGCACTATTGGAGTGTCATTAATTGATGGTGTGCTGCACTATTGGAGGGTCAGTAATTGAGCATATGCTGCACTATTGGAGAGTCAGTAATTGAGGGTGTGCTGCACTATTGGAGGGTCAGTAATTGAGCGTGTGCTGCACTATAAGTGCGTAAGTAATTGAGGGTGTGCTGCACTATTGGAGGGTCAATAATTGAGGTTGCGTTGCACGATTGGAGTGTCAGTAATTCAAGGTGTGCTTCACTATTGGAGTGTCAGTAATTGACGGTATGCTGCTCTATTGGAGGGTCAGCACTTGAGTCTGTGCTGCACTATAATGGTGTCAGTAATTGAGGGTGTGCTGTAATATTGGTGGATCAGTAATTGATGGTGTTCTGCACTATTGGAATGTCAGTAATTTAGCTTGTGCGTCTCTACTGGAGTGTCAGTAATTGATGGTATGCTGTTCTATTGGTGGTTCAATAATTGATGGTGTGCTGCACTGTTAGATTATCAGTAATTGATGGTGAGCTGCACAATTTTAGTGTCAGTAATTGAGGGTGTTCTGCACTGTCAGAAGTTCAGTAATTGAAGGTGTGCTGCATTATTGAAGTGTCATTAATTGAGGGTGCAGCACATATGGAGTGTCAGCAATTGAGTGTCTGCTGCACTAGTAGAGTGTCATTAATTGAGGGTGTGCTGCACTATTGGAGTATCATTAATTGATGGTGTGCTGCACTATTGGAGGGTCAGTAATTGAGAGTGTGCTGCACTATTGGAGTGTCAGTAATTGAGCGTATGCTGCACTATTGGAGAGTCAGTAATTGAGGGTGTGCTGCACTATTGATGTGTCAGTAATTTAAGTTGTGAATCACTATTGGAATGTCAGTAATTGACGGTATGCTGCACTATTGGAGGGTCAGTAATTGAGGGTGTTCTGCACTATTCGAGTGTAAGTAATTGAGAATGTGTCAGTAATTGAGTTTTTCCTGCATTATTCGAGTGTAAGTAATGGTGGGTGTGCTGCACCATTGGATTATCAGTAATTGTGGGTGTGCTTCACTGTTGGAGTGTCAGTAATTGACGGTATTCTAGACTATTGGAGGGTCAGTAATTGTGGGTGTGCTTCACTATTGGAGTGTCAATAATTGACGGTATTCTGCACTATTGGAGGGTCAATAATTGAGGGTGTCCTGCACTATTGCAGTGTCAGTAATTGTGGTGTGCTGCACGACTGGAAGGTCATTAACTGAGCGTGAGCTGCACTATTGGAGGGTCAGTAATTGAGGGTGTGCTGCACTATTGGAGTGTCAGTAATTGAATGTGTGCTGCACTATATGTGTGTCACTAATTGAGTATGTGCTGCACTATAGGTGTGTCAGTAATTGAGGGTGTGCTGCACTATTGGTGGGTCAGTAATTGAGGGTGTTCTATACTATCCAAGTGTAAGTAATTGAGGGTGCGATGCACGATTGGAGTGTCAGTAATTGAGGGTGTGCGGCACCACTGGATTATCAGTAATTCAGGGTGTGCTGCACTATAGTTGTGTCAGTAATTGAGGGAATGCTGGATTATCGGAGGGTCAGTAACTGAGTGTGTGCTGCACTATTGGATTGTCAGTAATTGAGAGTATGCTGCACTACTGGAAGGTCAGTAATTGAGCGTGTGCTGCACTATAGTTGTGTCAGTAATTGAGGGAATGCTGGATTATTGGAGGGTCAGTAATTGAGAGTATGCTGCACTATTGGAAGGTCAGTAATTGAGCGTGAGCTGCACTATTGGAGGATCGGTAATTGAGAGTGTGCTGCATTATTGTTAGGTCAGTAATTGAGGGTGTTCTGCACTATTGGAAGATCGGTAATTGAGGGTGTGCTGCACTATTGGTAGGTCAGTAATTGAGGGTGTTCTGCACTATTCGAGTGTAAGTAAATGAGTGTGTGCTGCACTATAGGTGTGTCAGTAAGTGAGGGTGTACTGCATTATTCGAGTGTAAGTAATTGAGAGTGTGCTGCACTATTGGAGTGCCAGTAATTGTGGCCATGCTGCACTATTGGAGTGCCAGTATTTTACGGTATACTGCACTATTGGAGGGTCAATAACTGAGGATGCGCTGCACGATTGGAGGGTCTGTAATTGAGTGCATGCTGTGCTATTGAGTGTCAGTAATTGAGGGTGTTAATCACTATTGGAGTGCCTGTAATTGTTGCCATGCTGCACTATTGGAGTGTCAGTAATTGATGGTGTTCTGCTCTGCCGGAAGTTCAGTAATTGAAGGTGTGCTGCATTATTGAAGTGTCATTAATTGAGGGTGCTGCACTATAGGAGTGTCAGTAATTGAGTGTATGCTGCACTATTGGAGTGTCAGTAATTGAGGGTGTGCTGCACTATTGGTGGATCAGTAATTGAGAGTGTTCTGCACCATTCGAGTGTAAGTAATTGAGGGTGTGATGCACGATTGGAGTGTCAGTAATTGAGGGTGTGCTGCAGTATTGGAGGGTCAGTAATTGAGGTTATTCTGCACTATTCGAGTGTAAGTAATTGAGAGTGTTCTGCACCATTCGAGTGTAAGTAATTGAGGGTGTGCTGCATGATTGGAGTGTCAGTAATTGAGGGTGTGCTGCACTACTGGAGTGTCATTAATTGATGGTGTGCTGCACTATTTGATTGTCAATAATTGAGTGTGTGCTGCACTATTGGAGAGTCAACAATTGAGCGTGTGCTGCAAAATAGGTGTGTCAGTAATTGAGGGTGTGCTGCACTATTGGAGAGTCAATAATTGAGGATGTGCTGCATGATTGGAGGGTCAATAATTGAGTGTCTGCTGTGCTATCGAGTGTCAGTAATTGAGGGTGTGCTGCACTATTGGAGGGTCAGCAAATGAGTGTGTGCAGCACTATTGGAGGGTCAGTAACTGAATGTGTGCTGCACTATTGCCGTGTCAGTAATTGACGGTATACTGCACTATTGGAGGGTCAGTAATTGAGGGTGTTCTGCACTATTTGAGTGTAAGTAATAGAGGGTGTGCAGCACTATTGGAGTGTCAGTAATTGACGGTTTGCTGCTCTATCGGAGGGTCAGTAATTGACGGTATGCTGCTCTATTGGAGGGTCAGTAATTGAGTGCTGCACTATAAGTGTGTCAGTAATTGAGGGAGTGCTGCAATATTGGTGGGTCAGTAATTGAGGGTGTTCTGCACTATTGGAATGTCAGTAATTTAGGTTGTGCATCTCTACTGGAGTGTCAGTAATTGACGGTATGCTGGTCTATTGGTGGTTCAATAATTGATGGTGTGCTGCACTGTTAGATTATCAGTAATTGATGGCGAGCTGCACAATTTTAGTGTCAGTAATTGAGGGTGTTCTGCACTGTCGGAAGTTCAGTAATTGAAAGTGTGCTGCATTATTGAAGTGTCATTAATTGAGGGTGCAGCACTATTGGAGGGTCAGCAATTGATTGTCTGCTGCACTATTAGAGTGTCATTAATTGACTATTGGAGTGTCAGTAATTGAGGATGTGCTGCACTATTGGAGTGTCATTAATTGAGGGTGTGCTGCATTATTGGAGTGTCAGTAATTGAGGCTGTTCTGCACTGTTGCAGTCTCAGTAATTGACGGTGAACTGCACAATTGGAGGGTCGGTAATTGAGGGTGGACTGCTCTAATCGAGTGTCTGTAATTGAGGGTGTGCTGCACTATTCGTGTGTTTGCAATTGAGGGTGTGCTGCACAATTGGAGTGTCAGTAATTGAGGGTGTGCTGTACTATTGGAGTGTCAGTAATTGAGGGTGCGCTGCACTATTGGAGTGTCAGTAATTGAGGGTGTGCTGCACTATTCGATTGTTTGTAATTGAAGGAGTGCTGCACTCTTGGAGAGTCAATTATTGAGGATGTGCTGCACTATTGGAGGGTCAATAATTGAGTGTCTGCTGTGCTGTTGAGTGTCAATAATTGAGGGTGTGCTGCACTGTTGCAGGGTCAGTAACGGAGTGTGTGCTGCACTATTGGAGTGTCAGTAATTGACGGTATGCTGCACTATTGGAGGGTCAGTAATTCAGGGTGTTGTGCACTATTCGAGTGTAAGTAATAGAGCGTGTGCTGCACTATAGGTGTGTCAGTAATTGAGGATGTGCTGCATTATTCAAGTGTAAGTAATTGAGGGTGTGCTTCACTATTCAAGTGTCAGTAATTGACGGTATGCTGCATTATTGGAGGGTCAGTAATTGACGATATGCTGCATTATTGGAGGGTCAATAATTGAGGGTGTGCTGCACTATTCGATTGTTTGTAATTGAAGGAGTGCTGCACTCTTGGAGAGTCAATTATTGAGGATGTGCTGCACTATTGGAGGGTCAATAATTGAGTGTCTGCTGTGCTGTTGAGTGTCAATAATTGAGGGTGTGCTGCACTGTTGCAGGGTCAGTAACGGAGTGTGCGCTGCACGATTGGAGTGTCAGTATTTGAGGGTGTGCTTCACTATTGGAGTGTCAGTAATTGACGGTATGATGCACTATTGGAGGGTCAGTAATTGAGCCTGTGCTGCACTATAAGTGTGTCAGTAATTGAGGGTGTGCTGCACTATTGGTGGGTCAGTAAGTGAGTGTGTTCTGCACTTTTGGAATGTCAGTAATTTAGGTTGTGTGTCTCTATTGGAGTGTCAGTAGTTGACGGTAAGCTGGTCTATTGGTGGTTCAATAATTGATGGTGTGCTGCACTGTTAGATTATCAGTAATTGATGGCGAGCTGCACAATTTTAGTGTCAGTAATTGAGGGTGTTCTGCACTGTCGGAAGTTCAGTAATTGAAGGTGTGCTGCATTATTGAAGTGTCATTAATTGAGGGTGCAGCACTATTGGAGTGTCAGCAATTGAGTGTCTGCTGCACTAGTAGAGTGTCATTAATTGAGGATGTGCTGAACTATTGGAGTGTAAGTAATTGAGGATGTGCTGCACTATTGGAGTGTCATTAATTGATGGTATGCTGCATTACTGGAGTGTCATTAATTGAGGCAGTTCTGCACTGTTGGAGTCTCAGTAATTGTCAGTGATCTGCACGATTGGAGTGTCTGTAATTGAGTGTCTGCTGCACTAGTAGAGTGTCAATAATTGAATGTGTGCTGCACCATTGGAGTGTAAGTAATTGAGGATGTGCTGCACTATTGGAGTGCCACTAATGGATGGTGAGCTGCAGTATTGGAGTGTCAGTAATTGAGGGTGTGCTGCAGTATTGGAGTGTCAGTAATTGAGGGTGTGCTGCAGTATTGGAGTGCCAGTAATTGAGGCTGTTCTGCACTGTTGGAGTCTCAGTAATTGACGGTAATCTGCACGATTGGAGGGTCGGTAATTGAGGGTGGGCTGATCTATTCGAGTGTCTGTAATTGAGGGTGTTCTGCACTATAGGTGCGTCAGTAACTGAGGGTGTGCTGCACTATTGAAGGGTCAGTAAATGAGGGTGTGCTGCACTATTGGAGTGTCAGTAATTGAGTGTGTGCTGCACTATTGGAGGGTCAGTAACTAAGTGGTGTGCTGCACTATTGGAGTGTCAGTAATTGAGGGTATGCTGCACTATTGGAGAGTCAGTAATTGAGGGTGTGCTGCACTATTGGAGGGTCAGTAACTAAGGGTGTGCTGCACTATTGGAATGTCAGTAATTGAGTGTGTGCTGCACTATTGGAGGGTCAGTTAGTGAGTGTATGTAGCAGTATAGGCATGTCAGTAATTGAGGGTGTGCTGCACTATTGGTGGGTCAGTAATTGAGGGTGTGCTGCACGACTGGAGTGTCAGTAATTGATGTAATGCTGCACTATTGGAGGGTCAATAATTGAAGGTATGCTGCACTCTTGAGGGGTCAATAATTGCGGATGAGCAGCACTATTGGTAGGTCAATAATTGAGGGTGTGCTGCACTATTGGAGTGTCAGTAATTGAGGGTGTGCTGCAGTATTGGAGGAACAGTCATTGAGGGCATGCTGCACTATTGGAGTGTCAGTAATTGAGGGCGCGATGCATGATTGGAGTGTCAGAAATTTAGGTTGTGCATCATTATTGGAGTGTCAGTAATTGAGGGTGTGCTGCAAAATGTTTGTGTCAGTAATTGAGGGTGTGCAGCACTATTGGAGTGTCAGTAATTGACGGTTTGCTGCTCTATCGGAGGGTCAGTAATTGACGGTATGCTGCTCTATTGGAGGGTCAGTAATTGAGTGCTGCACTATAAGTGTGTCAGTAATTGAGGGAGTGCTGCAATATTGGTGGGTCAGTAATTGAGGGTGTTCTGCACTATTGGAATGTCAGTAATTTAGGTTGTGCATCTCTACTGGAGTGTCAGTAATTGACGGTATGCTGGTCTATTGGTGGTTCAATAATTGATGGTGTGCTGCACTGTTAGATTATCAGTAATTGATGGCGAGCTGCACAATTTTAGTGTCAGTAATTGAGGGTGTTCTGCACTGTCGGAAGTTCAGTAATTGAAAGTGTGCTGCATTATTGAAGTGTCATTAATTGAGGGTGCAGCACTATTGGAGGGTCAGCAATTGATTGTCTGCTGCACTATTAGAGTGTCATTAATTGACTATTGGAGTGTCAGTAATTGAGGATGTGCTGCACTATTGGAGTGTCATTAATTGAGGGTGTGCTGCATTATTGGAGTGTCAGTAATTGAGGCTGTTCTGCACTGTTGCAGTCTCAGTAATTGACGGTGAACTGCACAATTGGAGGGTCGGTAATTGAGGGTGGACTGCTCTAATCGAGTGTCTGTAATTGAGGGTGTGCTGCACTATTCGTGTGTTTGCAATTGAGGGTGTGCTGCACAATTGGATTGTCAGTAATTGAGGGTGTGCTGTACTATTGGAGTGTCAGTAATTGAGGGTGCGCTGCACTATTGGAGTGTCAGTAATTGAGGGTGTGCTGCACTATTCGATTGTTTGTAATTGAAGGAGTGCTGCACTCTTGGAGAGTCAATTATTGAGGATGTGCTGCACTATTGGAGGGTCAATAATTGAGTGTCTGCTGTGCTGTTGAGTGTCAATAATTGAGGGTGTGCTGCACTGTTGCAGGGTCAGTAACGGAGTGTGTGCTGCACTATTGGAGTGTCAGTAATTGATGGTATGCTGCACTATTGGAGGGTCAGTAATTCAGGGTGTTGTGTACTATTCGAGTGTAAGTAATAGAGCGTGTGCTGCACTATAGGTGTGTCAGTAATTGAGGATGTGCTGCATTATTCAAGTGTAAGTAATTGAGGGTGTGCTACACTATTCAAGTGTCAGTAATTGACGGTATGCTGCATTATTGGAGGGTCAGTAATTGACGATATGCTGCATTATTGGAGGGTCAATAATTGAGGGTGCGCTGCACGATTGGAGTGTCAGTATTTGAGGGTGTGCTTCACTATTGGAGTGTCAGTAATTGACGGTATGATGCACTATTGGAGGGTCAGTAATTGAGTCTGTGCTGCACTATAAGTGTGTCAGTAATTGAGGGTGTGCTGCACTATTGGTGGGTCAGTAAGTGAGTGTGTTCTGCACTTTTGGAATGTCAGTAATTTAGGTTGTGTGTCTCTATTGGAGTGTCAGTAGTTGACGGTAAGCTGGTCTATTGGTGGTTCAATAATTGATGGTGTGCTGCACTGTTAGATTATCAGTAATTGATGGCGAGCTGCACAATTTTAGTGTCAGTAATTGAGGGTGTTCTGCACTGTCGGAAGTTCAGTAATTGAAGGTGTGCTGCATTATTGAAGTGTCATTAATTGAGGGTGCAGCACTATTGGAGTGTCAGCAATTGAGTGTCTGCTGCACTAGTAGAGTGTCATTAATTGAGGATGTGCTAAACTATTGGAGTGTAAGTAATTGAGGATGTGCTGCACTATTGGAGTGTCATTAATTGATGGTATGCTGCATTACTGGAGTGTCATTAATTGAGGCAGTTCTGCACTGTTGGAGTCTCAGTAATTGTCAGTGATCTGCACGATTGGAGTGTCTGTAATTGAGTGTCTGCTGCACTAGTAGAGTGTCAATAATTGAATGTGTGCTGCACCATTGGAGTGTAAGTAATTGAGGATGTGCTGCACTATTGGAGTGCCACTAATGGATGGTGAGCTGCAGTATTGGAGTGTCAGTAATTGAGGGTGTGCTGCAGTATTGGAGTGTCAGTAATTGAGGGTGTGCTGCAGTATTGGAGTGCCAGTAATTGAGGCTGTTCTGCACTGTTGGAGTCTCAGTAATTGACGGTAATCTGCACGATTGGAGGGTCGGTAATTGAGGGTGGGCTGATCTATTCGAGTGTCTGTAATTGAGGGTGTTCTGCACTATAGGTGCGTCAGTAACTGAGGGTGTGCTGCACTATTGGAGTGTCAGTAATTGAGGGTATGCTGCACTATTGGAGAGTCAGTAATTGAGGGTGTGCTGCACTATTGGAGGGTCAGTAACTAAGGGTGTGCTGCACTATTGGAATGTCAGTAATTGAGTGTGTGCTGCACTATTGGAGGGTCAGTTAGTGAGTGTATGTAGTAGTATAGGCATGTCAGTAATTGAGGGTGTGCTGCACTATTGGTGGGTCAGTAATTGAGGGTGTGCTGCACGACTGGAGTGTCAGTAATTGACGTAATGCTGCACTATTGGAGGGTCAATAATTGAAGGTTTGCTGCACTCTTGAGGGGTCAATAATTGCGGATGTGCAGCACTATTGGTAGGTCAATAATTGAGGGTGTGCTGCACTATTGGAGTGTCAGTAATTGAGGGTGTGCTGCAGTATTGGAGGAACAGTCATTGAGGGCATGCTGCACTATTGGAGTGTCAGTAATTGAGGGCGCGATGCATGATTGGAGTGTCAGAAATTTAGGTTGTGCATCATTATTGGAGTGTCAGTAATTGAGGGTGTGCTGCAAAATGTTAGTGTCAGTAATTGAGGGTGTGCAGCACTATTGGAGTGTCAGTAATTGACGGTTTGCTGCTCTATCGGAGGGTCAGTAATTGACGGTATGCTGCTCTATTGGAGGGTCAGTAATTGAGTGCTGCACTATAAGTGTGTCAGTAATTGAGGGAGTGCTGCAATATTGGTGGGTCAGTAATTGAGGGTGTTCTGCACTATTGGAATGTCAGTAATTTAGGTTGTGCATCTCTACTGGAGTGTCAGTAATTGACGGTATGCTGGTCTATTGGTGGTTCAATAATTGATGGTGTGTTGCACTGTTAGATTATCAGTAATTGATGGCGAGCTGCACAATTTTAGTGTCAGTAATTGAGGGTGTTCTGCACTGTCGGAAGTTCAGTAATTGAAAGTGTGCTGCATTATTGAAGTGTCATTAATTGAGGGTGCAGCACTATTGGAGGGTCAGCAATTGATTGTCTGCTGCACTATTAGAGTGTCATTAATTGACTATTGGAGTGTCAGTAATTGAGGATGTGCTGCACTATTGGAGTGTCATTAATTGAGGGTGTGCTGCATTATTGGAGTGTCAGTAATTGAGGCTGTTCTGCACTGTTGCAGTCTCAGTAATTGACGGTGAACTGCACAATTGGAGGGTCGGTAATTGAGGGTGGACTGCTCTAATCGAGTGTCAGTAATTGAGGGTGTTCTGCACTGCCGGAAGTTCAGTAATTGAAGGTGTGCTGCACTATAGGAGTGTCAGTAATTGAGTGTATGCTGCACTATTGGAGTGTCAGTAATTGAGGGTGTGCTGCACTATTGGTGGATCAGTAATTGAGAGTGTTCTGCACCATTCGAGTGTAAGTAATTGAGGGTGTGATGCACGATTGGAGGGTCAGTAATTGAGGTTATTCTGCACTATTCGAGTGTACGTAATTGAGAGTGTTCTGCACCATTCGAGTGTAAGTAATTGAGGGTGTGCTGCACTACTGGAGTGTCATTAATTGATGGTGTGCTGCACTATTTGATTGTCAGTAATTGAGTGTGTGCTGCACTATTGGAGGGTCAGCGATTGAGCGTGTGCTGCAAAATAGGACTGTCAGTAATTGAGGGTGTGCTGCACTATTGGAGAGTCAATAATTGAGGATGTGCTGCATGATTGGAGGGTCAATAATTGAGTGTCTGCTGTGCTATTGAGTGTCAGTAATTGAGGGTGTGCTGCACTATTGGAGGGTCAGCAAATGAGTGTGTGCAGCACTATTGGAGGGTCAGTAACTGAATGTGTGCTGCACTATTGCAGTGTCAGTAATTGACGGTATACTGCACTATTGGAGGGTCAGTAATTGAGGGTGTTCTGCACTATTTGAGTGTAAGTAATAGAGGGTGTGCAGCACTATTGGAGTGTCAGTAATTGACGGTATGCTGCACTATTGGAGGGTCAATAATTGAGGATTTGCTTCACTATTGGAGTGTCAGTAATTGACGGTATGCTGCACTATTGGAATGTCAGTAATTGAGGATGTGCTTCACTATTGGAGTGTCAGTAATTGACGGTTTGCTGCTCTATTGGAGGGTCAGTAATTGAGTCTCTGCTGCACTATAAGTGTGTCAGTAATTGAGGGAGTGCTGCAATATTGGTGGGTCAGTAATTGAGGGTGTTCTGCACTATTGGAATGTCAGTAATTTAGGTTGTGCATCTCGACTGGAGTGTCAGTAATTGAAGGTATGCTGTTCTATTGGTGGTTCAATAATTGATGGTGTGCTGCACTGTTAGATTATCAGTAATTGATGGTGAGCTGCACAATTTTAGTGTCAGTAATTGGGAGTGTTCTGCACTGTCGGAAGATCAGTAATTGAAGGTGTGCTGCATTATTGAAGTGAAATTAATTGAGGGTGCAGCACTATTGGAGGGTCAGCAATTGAGTGTCTGCTGCACTAGTAGAGTGTCATTAATTGACTATTGGAGTGTAAGTAATTGAGGATTGGCTGCACTATTGGAGTGTCATTAATTGAGGGTGTGCTGCATTATTGGAGTGTCAGTAATTGAGGGTGTGCTGCACTATTCGATTGTTTGTAATTGAAGGTGTGCTGCACGATTGGAGGATCAGTAATTGAAGGAGTGCTGCATTATTGGAGAGTCAATTATTGAGGATGTGCTGCACTATTGGAGGGTCAATAATTGAGTGTCTGCTGTGCTATTGAGTGTCAATAATTGAGGGTGTGCTGCACTGTTGCAGGGTCAGTAACTGAGTGTGTGCTGCACTATTGGAGTGTCAGTAATTGACGGTATGCTGCACTATTGGAGGGTCAGTAATTCAGGGTGTTGTGCACTATTCGAGTGTAAGTAATAGAGCATGTGCTGCACTATAGGTGTGTCAGTAATTGAGGATGTGCTGCATTATTCAAGTGTAAGCAATTGAGGGTGTGCTTCACTATTCGAGTGTCAGTAATTGACGGTATGCTGCATTATTGGAGGGTCAGTAATTGACGATATGCTGCATTATTGGAGGGTCAATAATTGAGGGTGCGCTGCACGATTGGAGTGTCAGTATTTGAGGGTGTGCTTCACTATTGGAGTGTCAGTAATTGACGGTATGATGCACTATTGGAGGGTCAGTAATTGAGTCTGTGCTGCACTATAAGTGTGTCAGTAATTGAGGGTGTGCTGCACTATTGGTGGGTCAGTAAGTGAGTGTGTTCTGCACTTTTGGAACGTCAGTAATTGAGGTTGTGCGTCTCTATTGGAGTGTCATAGTTGACGGTATGCTGGTCTATTGGTGGTTCAATAATTGATGGTGTGCTGCACTGTTAGATTATCAGTAATTGAAGGTGTGCAGCATTATTGAAGTGTCATTAATTGAGGGTGCAGCACTATTGGAGTGTCAGCAATTGAGTGTCTGCTGCACTAGTAGAGTGTCATTAATTGAAGATGTGCTGAACTATTGGAGTGTAAGTAATTGAGGATGTGCTGCACTATTGGAGTGTCACTAATGGATGGTGTGCTGCAGTATTGGAGTATCAGTAATTGAGGGTGTGCTGCAGTATTGGAGTGCCAGTAATTGAGGCTGTTCTGCACTGTTGGAGTCTCAGTAATTGACGGTAATCTGCACGATTGGAGGGTCAGTAACTGAGGGTGTGCTGCACTATTGGAGTGTCAGTAATTGAGTGTGTGCTGCACTATTGGAGGGTCAGTAATTGAGGGTGTGCTGCACTATTGGATGTTCAGTAATTGAGCGTGTGCTGCACTATTCGATTGTTTGTAATTGAGGGTGTGCTGTACAATTGAAGTGTCAATAATTGACGGTATTCTGCTCTATTGGAGTGTCAGTAATTGAGGGTGTGCTGCACGATTGGAGGATCAGTAATTGAGTTTGTGCTGCACTATTGGAGAGTCAGTAATTGAGTGTGTGCTTTACTATTGGAGGGTCAGTAACTGAGTGTGTGCTGCACTATTCGAGTTTAAGTAATTGAGGGTGTGCTGCATTATTCGAGTGTCAGTAATTGAGGGTATGCTGCACGATTGGAGGGTCTGTAATTGAGTGCATGCTGTGCTATTGAGTGTCAGTAATTGAGGGTGTGCTGCACTATTGGAGTGTCAGTAATTGAGGGGGTGCTACAGTATTGCAGTGTCAGTAATTGCCGTATGCTGCACTATTGAAGGGTCGATAATTGGTGGTGTGCTGCACTATTGGAGCGTAAGTAATTGAGGGTTTGCTGCACTATAGGTGTGTCAGTAATTGAGAGTGTGCTGCACTACCAGTTGGTCAGTAATTGGGGGTGTGCTGCACTATTGGATGGTCAGTAATTGAGTGTGTGCTGCACTATTGGAGTGTCAGTAATTGCGGGTGTGCTGTACTATTGGAGTGTCAGTAATTTTGGGTGTGCTGCGCTGTCGGAAGGTCAGTAATTGAGGGTGTGCAGCAATATTGGAGGATCAGTAATTGAGGGTGTGCTGCACTATTGGAATGTCAATAATTTTGGGTGTGCTGCACTATTGGAGTGTCAGTAATAGAGGATGTGCTGCACAATTGGAGTGTCAGTAATTTAGGGTGTTCTGCACTGTCGGAAGGTCAGTAATTGAAGGTTTGCAGCAATAATGGAGGATCAGTAATTGAGTTTGTGCTGCATTATTGTAGTGTCAGTAATTGAGGGTGTGCTGCACTGTTGGAGTGTCAGAATTTGAGGGTGTGCTGCACCACTGGATTATCAGTAATTGAGGGTGTGCTGCACTATTCAAGTGTAAATAATTGAGGGTGCGATGCATGACTGGAGTGTCAGTAATTGAGGGATTGCTGCAATATTGGTTGGTCAGTAATTGAGGGTGTTCTGCACTATTTGAGTGCAAGTAAATGATGGTGTGCTGCACTATTGGAGTGTCAGTAATTGAGGGTGTGCTGCACTATTGGTGGGTAAGTAATTGAGGGTGTTCTGCACTATTTGAGATCAGTAATTGAGGGTGTGCTGCACTATTGGTGGGTGAGTAATTGCGCGTGTTCTGCACCATTCGAGTGTAAGTAATTGAGGGCGCAATGCACGTTTGGGGTGTCAGAAATTTAGGTTGTGCATCATTATTGGAGTGTCAGTAATTGAGGGTGTGCTGCAAAATTTTAGTCTCAGTAATTGAGGGTGTGCTGCACTATTGGAGTGTCAGCAATTGAGGGTGTGCTGCAAAATTTTAGTGTCAGTAATTGAGAGTGTGCTGCACTATTGGAGTGTCAGTAATTGAGTGACTGCTGCACTAGTAGAGTGTCATTAATTGAGTGTGTGCTGCACCATTGGAGTGTAAGTAATTGAGGATGTGCTGCACTGTTTGAGAATCAGTAAAATAGGGTGCGGAGCACAATTGGAGGGTCAGTAATTGAGGGTGTTCTGCACAATTTTAGTGTCAGTAATTGAGGGTGTTCTGCACTGCCGGAAGTTCAGTAATTGAAGGTGTGCTGCACTATAGGAGTGTCAGTAATTGAGTGTATGCTGCACTATAGGAGTGTCAGTAATTGAGGATGTGCTGCACTATTGGAGTGTCAGTAATTGAGGGTGTGCTGCACTATTGGTGGATCAGTAATTGAGAGTGTTCTGCACCATTCGAGTGTAAGTAATTGAGGGTGTGATGCACGATTGGGGTGTCAGTAATTGAGGGTGTGCTGCAGTATTGGAGGGTCAGTAATTGAGGTTATTCTGCACTATTCGAGTGTACGTAATTGAGAGTGTTCTGCACCATTCGAGTGTAAGTAATTGAGGGTGTGCTGCACTACTGGAGTGTCATTAATTGATGGTGTGCTGCACTATTTGATTGTCAGTAATTGAGTGTGTGCTGCACTATTGGAGGGTCAGCGATTGAGCGTGTGCTGCAAAATAGGACTGTCAGTAATTGAGGGTGTGCTGCACTATTGGAGAGTCAATAATTGAGGATGTGCTGCATGATTGGAGGGTCAATAATTGAGTGTCTGCTGTGCTATTGAGTGTCAGTAATTGAGGGTGTGCTGCACTATTGGAGGGTCAGCAAATGAGTGTGTGCAGCACTATTGGAGGGTCAGTAACTGAATGTGTGCTGCACTATTGCAGTGTCAGTAATTGACGGTATACTGCACTATTGGAGGGTCAGTAATTGAGGGTGTTCTGCACTATTTGAGTGTAAGTAATAGAGGGTGTGCAGCACTATTGGAGTGTCAGTAATTGACGGTATGCTGCACTATTGGAGGGTCAATAATTGAGGATTTGCTTCACTATTGGAGTGTCAGTAATTGACGGTATGCTGCACTATTGGAATGTCAGTAATTGAGGATGTGCTTCACTATTGGAGTGTCAGTAATTGACGGTTTGCTGCTCTATTGGAGGGTCAGTAATTGAGTCTCTGCTGCACTATAAGTGTGTCAGTAATTGAGGGAGTGCTGCAATATTGGTGGGTCAGTAATTGAGGGTGTTCTGCACTATTGGAATGTTAGTAATTTAGGGTGTGCATCTCGACTGGAGTGTCAGTAATTGACGGTATGCTGTTCTATTGGTGGTTCAATAATTGATGGTGTGCTGCACTGTTAGATTATCAGTAATTGATGGTGAGCTGCACAATTTTAGTGTCAGTAATTGGGAGTGTTCTGCACTGTCGGAAGATCAGTAATTGAAGGTGTGCTGCATTATTGAAGTGAAATTAATTGAGGGTGCAGCACTATTGGAGGGTCAGCAATTGAGTGTCTGCTGCACTAGTAGAGTGTCATTAATTGACTATTGGAGTGTAAGTAATTGAGGATTGGCTGCACTATTGGAGTGTCATTAATTGAGGGTGTGCTGCATTATTGGAGTGTCAGTAATTGAGGGTGTGCTGCACTATTCGATTGTTTGTAATTGAAGGTGTGCTGCACGATTGGAGGATCAGTAATTGAAGGAGTGCTGCATTATTGGAGAGTCAATTATTGAGGATGTGCTGCACTATTGGAGGGTCAATAATTGAGTGTCTGCTGTGCTATTGAGTGTCAATAATTGAGGGTGTGCTGCACTGTTGCAGGGTCAGTAACTGAGTGTGTGCTGCACTATTGGAGTGTCAGTAATTGACGGTATGCTGCACTATTGGAGGGTCAGTAATTCAGGGTGTTGTGCACTATTCGAGTGTAAGTAATAGAGCATGTGCTGCACTATAGGTGTGTCAGTAATTGAGGATGTGCTGCATTATTCAAGTGTAAGTAATTGAGGGTGTGCTTCACTATTCGAGTGTCAGTAATTGACGGTATGCTGCATTATTGGAGGGTCAGTAATTGACGATATGCTGCATTATTGGAGGGTCAATAATTGAGGGTGCGCTGCACGATTGGAGTGTCAGTATTTGAGGGTGTGCTTCACTATTGGAGTGTCAGTAATTGACGGTATGATGCACTATTGGAGGGTCAGTAATTGAGTCTGTGCTGCACTATAAGTGTGTCAGTAATTGAGGGTGTGCTGCACTATTGGTGGGTCAGTAAGTGAGTGTGTTCTGCACTTTTGGAACGTCAGTAATTGAGGTTGTGCGTCTCTATTGGAGTGTCATAGTTGACGGTATGCTGGTCTATTGGTGGTTCAATAATTGATGGTGTGCTGCACTGTTAGATTATCAGTAATTGAAGGTGTGCAGCATTATTGAAGTGTCATTAATTGAGGGTGCAGCACTATTGGAGTGTCAGCAATTGAGTGTCTGCTGCACTAGTAGAGTGTCATTAATTGAAGATGTGCTGAACTATTGGAGTGTAAGTAATTGAGGATGTGCTGCACTATTGGAGTGTCACTAATGGATGATGTGCTGCAGTATTGGAGTGTCAGTAATTGAGGGTGTGCTGCAGTATTGGAGTGCCAGTAATTGAGGCTGTTCTGCACTGTTGGAGTCTCAGTAATTGACGGTAATCTGCACGATTGGAGGGTCAGTAACTGAGGGTGTGCTGCACTATTGGAGTGTCAGTAATTGAGTGTGTGCTGCACTATTGGAGGGTCAGTAATTGAGGGTGTGCTGCACTATTGGATGTTCAGTAATTGAGCGTGTGCTGCACTATTCGATTGTTTGTAATTGAGGGTGTGCTGTACAATTGAAGTGTCAATAATTGACGGTATTCTGCTCTATTGGAGTGTCAGTAATTGAGGGTGTGCTGCACGATTGGAGGATCAGTAATTGAGTTTGTGCTGCACTATTGGAGAGTCAGTAATTGAGTGTGTGCTTTACTATTGGAGGGTCAGTAACTGAGTGTGTGCTGCACTATTCGAGTTTAAGTAATTGAGGGTGTGCTGCATTATTCGAGTGTCAGTAATTGAGGGTATGCTGCACGATTGGAGGGTCTGTAATTGAGTGCATGCTGTGCTATTGAGTGTCAGTAATTGAGGGTGTGCTGCACTATTGGAGTGTCAGTAATTGAGGGGGTGCTACAGTATTGCAGTGTCAGTAATTGCCGTATGCTGCACTATTGAAGGGTCGATAATTGGTGGTGTGCTGCACTATTGGAGCGTAAGTAATTGAGGGTTTGCTGCACTATAGGTGTGTCAGTAATTGAGAGTGTGCTGCACTACCAGTTGGTCAGTAATTGGGGGTGTGCTGCACTATTGGATGGTCAGTAATTGAGTGTGTGCTGCACTATTGGAGTGTCAGTAATTGCGGGTGTGCTGTACTATTGGAGTGTCAGTAATTTTGGGTGTGCTGCGCTGTCGGAAGGTCAGTAATTGAGGGTGTGCAGCAATATTGGAGGATCAGTAATTGAGGGTGTGCTGCACTATTGGAATGTCAATAATTTTGGGTGTGCTGCACTATTGGAGTGTCAGTAATAGAGGATGTGCTGCACAATTGGAGTGTCAGTAATTTAGGGTGTTCTGCACTGTCGGAAGGTCAGTAATTGAAGGTTTGCAGCAATAATGGAGGATCAGTAATTGAGTTTGTGCTGCATTATTGTAGTGTCAGTAATTGAGGGTGTGCTGCACTGTTGGAGTGTCAGAATTTGAGGGTGTGCTGCACCACTGGATTATCAGTAATTGAGGGTGTGCTGCACTATTCAAGTGTAAATAATTGAGGGTGCGATGCATGACTGGAGTGTCAGTAATTGAGGGATTGCTGCAATATTGGTTGGTCAGTAATTGAGGGTGTTCTGCACTATTTGAGTGCAAGTAAATGATGGTGTGCTGCACTATTGGAGTGTCAGTAATTGAGGGTGTGCTGCACTATTGGTGGGTAAGTAATTGAGGGTGTTCTGCACTATTTGAGATCAGTAATTGAGGGTGTGCTGCACTATTGGTGGGTGAGTAATTGCGCGTGTTCTGCACCATTCGAGTGTAAGTAATTGAGGGCGCAATGCACGTTTGGGGTGTCAGAAATTTAGGTTGTGCATCATTATTGGAGTGTCAGTAATTGAGGGTGTGCTGCAAAATTTTAGTCTCAGTAATTGAGGGTGTGCTGCACTATTGGAGTGTCAGCAATTGAGGGTGTGCTGCAAAATTTTAGTGTCAGTAATTGAGAGTGTGCTGCACTATTGGAGTGTCAGTAATTGAGTGACTGCTGCACTAGTAGAGTGTCATTAATTGAGTGTGTGCTGCACCATTGGAGTGTAAGTAATTGAGGATATGCTGCACTATTGGAGTGTCACTAATGGATGATGTGCTGCAGTATTGGAGTGTCAGTAATTGAGGGTGTGCTGCAGTATTGGAGTGCCAGTAATTGAGGCTGTTCTGCACTGTTGGAGTCTCAGTAATTGACGGTAATCTGCACGATTGGAGGGTCAGTAACTGAGGGTGTGCTGCACTATTGGAGTGTCAGTAATTGAGTGTGTGCTGCACTACTGGAGGGTCAGTTAGTGAGTGTGTGCAGCAGTATAGGCATGTCAGTAATTGAGGGTGTGCTGCACTATTGGTGGATCAGTAATTGAGGGTGTGCTGCACGACTGGAGTGTCAGTAATTGACGTAATGCTGCACTATTGGAGGGTCAATAATTGAAGGTATGCTGCACTCTTGAGGGGTCAATAATTGCGGATGTGCAGCACTATTGGTAGTCAATAATTAAGGGTGTGCTGCACTATTGGAGTGTCAGTAACTGAGGGTGTGCTGCAGTATTGGAGGAACAGTCATTGAGGGCATGCTGCACTACTGGAGTGTCAGTAATTGACAGTGTGTTGCAGTATTGGGGGAACAGTCATTGAAGGTGTGCTGCACTATTGGAGTGTCAGTAATTGAGGATATGCTGCACTATCGGAGGGTCAATAATTGAAGGTGTGCTGCACTATTGGAGTGTCAGTAATTGAGGATATGCTGCACTATCGGAGGGTCAATAATTGAAGGTGTGCTGCACCAATGGATTGTCTGTAATTGGGGTTGTGCTGCACTATTGGGGGGTCAGTAATTGAGGGTGTGCTGCACCAATGGATTATCTGTGATTGAGGTTGTGCTGCACTATAGGTGTGTCAGTAATTGAGGGTGTGCTGCACGACTGGATTACCAGTAATTGAGGGTGTGCTGCACTATAGGTGCGTCAGTAATTGAGGGAATGCTGCACTATTGGTGCTTCAGTAATTGAGGGTGTTCTGCACTATTCGAGTGTAAGTAATTGAGGGTGCAATGCACGATTGGAGTTTCAGTAATTGACGGTATGCTGTTCTATTTGTGGTTCAATAATTGAGGGTGCGCTGCACTATTGGATGGTTCAATAATTGATGGTGTCTGCACAATTTTAGTGTCAGTAATTGAGAGTGTTCTGCACTGCGGAAGTTCAGTAATTCATGGTTTTCTGCACTATTAAAGTGTCAGTAATTGAGGGTGCAGCACTATTGGAGGGTCTGCAATTGAGTGTCTGCTGCACTAGTAGAGTGTCATTAATTGAGGTTGTACTGCACTATTGGAGTTTAAGTAATTGAGGATGTGCTGCACTATTGGAGTGTCAGTAATTGAGGATGTGCTGCACTATTGTAGTGTCATTAATTGATGGTGTGCTGCACTATTGGAGTGTCATTAATTGATGGTATGCTGCATTATTGGAGTGTCAGTAATTGAGGCAGTTCTGCACTGTTGGAGTCTCAGTAATTGACGGTGAGCTGCACTATTGGAGGGTCAGTAATTGCGTGTGTGCTGCACTATATGTGTTTCAGTAATTGAGGTTGTGCTGCACTATTGGTGGGTCAGTAATTGAGAGTGTGCTGCACTATTGGAGGGTCAGTAATTGAGGTTGTGCTGCACTTTTGGTGGGTCAGTAATTGAGAGTGTGCTGCACTATTGGAGTGTCAGTAATTGATGGTGTGCTGCACTATTGGAGTGCCAGTACTTGAGTGTCTGTTGCGCTACTAGAGTATCAGTAATTGAGGGTGTGCTGCACTATTGGAGTGTCAGTAATTGAGGGTGTGCTGCACTATTGGTGGGTCAGTAATTGAGGGTGTGCTGCACAATTCGAGTGTAAGTAATTGAGGATGCGATGCACGATTGGAGTGTCAGTAATTGAGGGTGTGCTGCACTATTGGACTGTCATTAATTGATGGTTTGCTGCACTATTGGAGTGTCAGTAATTCACGCTGTTCTGCACTATTGGAGTCTCAGTAATTGACGGTGAGCTGCACGATTGGAGGGTTGGTAATTGAGGGTGTACTGCTTTATTCGAGTGTAAGTAATTGAGGGTGTGTTGCACAGTTGGCGTGTCAGTAATTGAGGGTGTTCTGCACTATAGTTGTGTCAGTAACTGAGGGTGTGCTGCTCTATTGGAGGGACAGTAATTGAGGGTGTGCTGCACGATTGGAGTGTCAGTAATTGAGGGTGTGCTGCACCATTGGAGTGTCAGTAATTGAGGCGGTTCTGCACTGTTTGAGTATCAGTAATTGAGGGTGTTCTGCACTATTGGAGTGTCAGTAATTGAGGGTGTGCTGGACTATTGGAGTGTCAGTAATTGAGGGTGTGCTGGACTATTGAAAGGACAGTAATTCAGGGTGTTCTGCACTACATGGTGTCAGTAATTGAGTGTGTGCTGCACTATTGGAGGGTCAGTAATTGAGTGTGTGCTGCACTATTGGAGGGTCAGTAATTGAGTGTGCGCTGCACTGTTGGAGGGTCAGTAATTGAGGGTGTGCTTCACTATTAGAGTGTCAGTAATTGAGTGTGTGCTGCACTATAGGTGTGTCAGTAATTGAGAGTGTGCTGCACTATTCGAGTGTAAGTAATTGAGGGTGTGCTGCATGATTGGAGTGTCAGTAATTGAGGGTGTACTGCACTATAAGAGGGTCAATAATTGAAGGTAGGCAGCACATTTGAAGGGTTAATATTTGCACATGTGCTGCACTATTGGAAGGTCAATAATTGAGGGTGTGCTGCACAAGTGGACTTTTAGTAATTGAGGGTGTGCTGCACTATTAGTGGGTCAATAATTGAGGGTGTGCTACACTATTGGAGTGTCAGTAATTGAGGCTGTGCTGCACTATTGGAGGGTCAGTAATTGAGGCTGTGCTGCACTATTGGAGGGTCAGTAATTGAGAGTGTGCTGCAGTATTGGAGCATCAGTAATTAAGGCTGTGAAGCACTATTGATTTTCCAGTAATTGAGGATATGCTGCACCATTGGAGTGTCAGTAATTGAGGCGGTTCTGCACTGTTTGCGTATCAGTAATTGAGGGTGTGCTGCACTATTGGAGTGTCAGTAATTGAGGGTGTGCTGGACTATTGGAGTGTCAGTAATTGAGGGTGTGCTGGACTATTGAAAGGACAGTAATTCAGGGTGTTCTGCACTACATGGTGTCAGTAATTGAGTGTGTGCTGCACTATTGGAGGGTCAGTAATTGAGTGTGCGCTGCACTGTTGGAGGGTCAGTAATTGAGGGTGTGCTTCACTATTAGAGTGTCAGTAATTGAGTGTGTGCTGCACTATAGGTGTGTCAGTAATTGAGAGTGTGCTGCACTATTCGAGTGTAAGTAATTGAGGGTGTGCTGCATGATTGGAGTGTCAGTAATTGAGGGTGTACTGCACTATAGGAGGGTCAATAATTGAAGGTAGGCAGCACATTTGAAGGGTTAATATTTGCACATGTGCTGCACTATTGGAAGGTCAATAATTGAGGGTGTGCTGCACAAGTGGACTTTTAGTAATTGAGTGTGTGCTGCGCTATTGGTGGGTCAATAATTGAGGGTGTGCTACACTATTGGAGTGTCAGTAATTGAGGCTGTGCTGCACTATTGGAGGGTCAGTAATTGAGGCTGTGCTGCACTATTGGAGGGTCAGTAATTGAGAGTGTGCTGCAGTATTGGAGCATCAGTAATTAAGGCTGTGAAGCACTATTGATTTTCCAGTAATTGAGGATATGCTGCACTATTGGAGGGTCAATAATTGAGGGTTTGCAGCACTTTTGGTGTGTCACTAATTGAGGGTGTGCTGCACTATTGATGTGTCAGTAACGGCTTGCTGCACTACTGGAGTGTCAGTAATTGAAGGTGTGCTGCATTATTGGAGTGCAAGTAATTGAGGGTGTGCTGCACTATTGGAGTGTAAGTAATTGAGGGTGTGCTCCAATAATCGACGCTGTGCTGCACTTTTGAAGGTTCAATAATTGAGTGTGTGCTGCACTATTGGAGTGTCAGTAATTGAGTGTATGCTGAGCAACCTGTTTGTCAGTAAATGAAGGTGTGCTGCACTATTGGAGTGTAAGTAATTGTGGGTGTGCTGAACTGTTGGAGTGTCAATAATTGACGGTATGCTGCACTTTTTAACGGTCAATAATTGAGGGTGTTCTGCACTATTGGAAGGTCAGTAATTGAGAGTGTGCTGGACCATTGGAAGGAGAGTAATTGAGGTAGTTCTGCACTGTTGGAGTGTCAGTAATTGAGGGTTTGTTGCACTATAGATGTGTCAGTAATTGAGTGTGTTCTGCACTGTCGTAAGTTCAGTAATTGATGGTGTGCTGCACTATAGGTGTGTCAGTAATTGAGGGTGTGCTGCACGATAGGTGTGTCAGTAATTGAGGGTATGCTGCACTATTGAAGTGTCAGTAATTGAGGGTGTGCTACACCACTGGATTGTCAGTAATTGAGGGAGTGCCTCACTATTGGTGGGTCCGTAATTGATGGAGTGCCTCACTATTGGTGGGTCGTAATTGAGGGTGTGCTGCACTATTCGAGTGTAATTAATTGAGGGTGGGCTGCACCACTGGATTATCAGTAATTGTGGGTGTGCTACACAATAGGTGGGTCATTATTTGCGGGTGTGCTGCACTATTGGTGGGTCAGTAATTGAGGGTGTTCTGCTCGATTGTAGTGTCAGATATTGAAGGTGTGATGCACCACTGGATTGTCAGTAATTTAGTGTGTGCGTCACTATTGGAGTGTCAGAATTGACAGTATGCTGGTGTATTGGTGGTGCAATAATTGAGGGTGTGCTGCACTATTGGATGGTCAGTAATTGATGGTGTGCTGCACAATTTTAGTGTCAGTAATTGAGGGTGTTCTGTGCTGTCGGAAGTTCATTAATTGCATGTGTGCTGCATTATTGCAGTGTCAGTAATTGAGGGTGCAGCACTATTGGAGTGTAAGTAATTGAGGGTGTGCTGCAATAATCGACGCTGTGCTGCACTTTTGAAGGTTCAATAATTGAGGGTGTGCTGCACTATTGGAGTGTCAGTAATTGAGGGTGCAGCACTATTGGAGTGTATGTAATTGAGGATGTGCGGCACTATTGGAGAGTCAGTAATTGAGGGTGTTCTGCAGTATAGGTGTGTCAGTAACTGAGGGTGTGCTGCACTATTGGACGTTCAGTAATTGAGGATGTGCTGCACTAATGGACATTCAGTCATTTAGGGTGTGCTGCACTACTGGAGTGTCAGTAATTGAAGGTGTGCTGTACTACTGGAGTGTCAGTAATTGAGAACAAAAACAGAATTACCTGGAAAAACTCAGCAGGTCTGGCAGCATCGGCGGAGAAGAAAATAGTTGACGTTTCGAGTCTTCATGACCCTTCGACAGATCTGTCGAAGGGTCATGAAGACTCGAAACGTCAACTCTTTTCTTCTCCGCCGATGCTGCCAGACCTGCTGAGTTTTTCCAGGTAATTCTGTTTTTGTTTTGGATTTCCAGCATCCGCAGTTTTGTTTTGTCTTTATGTCAGTAATTGAGGGTGTGCTATACTATTGGACAGTCAGTAATTGAGGGTGTGCTGTACTATTGGAGGGTCAGTAATTGAGGGTGTGCTGTACTATTGGAGGGTCAGTAATTGAGGGTGTGCTGTACTATTGGAGGGTCAGTAATTGAGGGTGTGCTGTACTATTGGAGGGTCAGTAATTGAGGGTGTGCTGTACTATTGGAGGGTCAGTAATTGAGGGTGTGCTGCAATATTGGAGTGTATGTTATTCTAACCTCCTCCAGCCGCTACAACCCAACCAACTCTGTTAACTCCACAAGCCCCTAAACCTTGTGCTTTCTCTGTAACCTCCTCCACTCCCTTCAACCCTCCCAATCTCTGTAACCTCCTCCACTCACTACAACCCTCCCTAACTCTGTATCCCCCTCCAGTCCCTACAACCCTCCCTATCTCTAACCTCCTTCGGCCCCTGCACCCATCCCCATCTCTCTAACCTCCTCCGGCCTCTAATCCCCTCCCTATCTCTTTCACCTCCTCAAACCACTACAAACCATCCCTATCGCTGTAAACATCTCCAGCCCCTACACCCATCTTTATCTTTGTAACGTCCTCCAGCCCCTACACCCCTCCATAAATATGTAACCTCCTCTACTCACTACAAGCATCCCTATCTCAGTAACTTCATCCAGCCCCTACAGCCCTCCCTAAATCTGTAACCTCCTCCACTCACTACAAGCCACCCTATCTCTGTAACCTCCTCCAGCCACTACAAACCTCCCTATCTCTGTAACATCCTCCAGCCCCTACAACACTCTCTATCACTTTAACCATCTCCAGCACCTACACCCCCTCCCTATATTTGTAACCTCCTCTAGCCACAACACCCCTCCCTAAATCTGTAACCTCCTCCACTCACTACAAGCCTCCCTATCTCTGTAACCTCCTCCAGCCCCTACAACCCTCCCTATCTCTGTAAACACCTCCAGACCCTACAACCCTCCCCAACTCTGTAACGTACTACAGCCCCTACAAATATCCCTATCTCTGTAACCTCCTCCAGCCCCTACACCCCTCCCTATCTCTGTAACCTCCTCCAGCCCCTACAACCCTCTCTAACTCTGTAACCTCCTCCAGCCCCTACACCACTCCCTATCTCTGTCAAATCCTCCAGCCCCTACAACGCTCCCTATCTCTGTTACCTCCTCCAGACCCTACACCCCTCACTATCTCTGTACCTCCTCCAGCCCTGGACACCCCTCCCTATCTAGGTCACCTCCTCCAGACACCTAAACCCCTCCATATCTCTGTAACATCCTCCAGCCCCTACATCCCTCCCTATCTCTGTAACCTCATACAGCCCGTACAAACCTCGCTATCTCTGTAATCTCCAAAAGCCCCTACAAACGTCCCTATCTCTGTAAAATCCATCATCCGCTACACCCCTCCCTATTCTGTAACTTCTTCCAGCCCCTACCATCCTCCCTTTCTCTGTAACATGCTCCAGCACTGACAACCCACAGACTATGTCCCTAGACCCACCCCACCCCACCCGAGACTATGCCCCTAGACCCCCCACCACCCCCCCCCCACCCCGAGACTATGTCCCTAGACCACCCCCCACCCCCCCCGAGACTATGTCCCTAGACACCCCCCCCACCCCCCGAGACTATGTCCCTAGACCCCCCCCCCCACCCCCCCGCGAGACTATGTCCCTAGACCCCCCCAACCACCCCCCACGAGACTATGTCCCAAGACCCCCCAAATCCCCCACCGAGACTATGTCCCTAGACACCCACCCACCCCCCCTGAGACTATGTCCCAAGACCCCACCCCCCTACCCCCCCGAGACTATGTCCCGAGACCCCCGCCCCAACCCCCCCCCGAGACTATGTCCCTAGACACCCCCCACCCCCCCGAGACTCTGTCCCTAGACCCCCCCCACCCCACCACCCCCCGAGACTATGTCCCTAGACACACCCCCACCCCCCCCACCCTGAGACTATGTCCCTAGACACCCCCCACCCCCCCGAGACTATGTCCAAAGACAACCCCCCCACCCCCCGAGACTATGTCCCTAGACCCAACCCCCCCCAACACCCCCCCGAGACTATGTCCCTAGACCCCACCCACCCCTCCGAGACAATGACCCTAGACCCCCCCACCCCCCCCGAGACTATGACCCTAGACCCCCTCACCCCCCCGAGACTATGTCCCAAGACCCCCTCCCCACCCCCCCCCACCGAGACTATGTCCCAAGACCCCCCCACCACCCACCCGAGACTGTCTCTAGTCACTCCCCCCTCAACCCCCCGACGCTATCTTCCTAGACACCCCCCCACCCCACCCGAGATTATGTCCCTAGACCCCCCCACACCCCCCCCGAGACTATGTCCCTAGACCCCACCCCCCACCCCCCCGAGACTATGTCCCTAGACTCCCACCCCACCCACCCCCCCGAGACTATGTCCCTAGACCACCCCCCCACCCACCCCCCCAGACTATGTCCCTAGACCCCCCCACACCCCCGAGACTATGTCCCTAGACCACACCCCCCATCCCCCACCGAGACTATGTCCCTAAACACCCGCCCCACCCCTACCACCGAGACTATGTCCCTAGAACCCCCCCCACCCCCCCGAGACTCTGTCCCTAGACCCCCACCTCCACCCCCCCGAGACTATGTCACTAGCCACCCCCCCCACCCACCACCCGAGACTATGTCCCTAGTCTCCCCCCCCCACCCCCCCGAGACTATGTCCCTAGACCCCCCCCAACCCTCGAGATTATGTCCGTAGACCCCTCCACCCCCACCCCCCCGAGACTATGTCCCTAGAGCCCCCCCACACCCCCGAGACTGTCCCTAGACACAGCCCCACCCCCCGAGACTATGTCCCTAGAACACCCCCCACCCCCGCCGAGACTATGTCCCTAGACCCCCCCACACACCCCCCGAGACTGTCCCTAGAACCCCTCCCCACCCCCCCTAGACTATGTCCCTAGACCAGCCCCACCCCCACCGAGACTATGTCCCTAGAGCCCCCCCACCACCCCGAGACTATGTCCCTAGACACCCCCCACCCCCCCGAGACTATGTCCCTAGACCCCCACCCCCCCGAGACTATGTCCCGAGACCCCCGCCCCCACCCCCCCGAGACTATGTCCCTAGACCCACCCCACCCCCCCCGAGACTATGTCCCTAGACTCCCCCTCCACCCACCACCCCCCAAGACTATGTCCCTAGACCCCCCCCACACCCCTCCAAGACTATGTCCCTAGACACACCACACCCCCACACCCCCCGAGACTATGTCACTAGACCCCCCCCCCACCACCCCACGAGACTATGACCCTAGACCCCCCACCCCCACCCCCCCTGAGACTATGTCCCTAGACCACCCCCCCACCCACACCGAGACTGTCCCTAGACCCCACCCAAAGCCCCACCCCCCGAGACTATGTCCCTAGTACACCCCCCGCCCCCACCCACCCGAGACTATGACCCAAGACCCCACACACGCCCCCAAGACTATGTCCCTAGACCCCCCCACCCCCCCCGAGACTATGACCCTAGACCCCCGCCCCCACCCCCCTGAGACTGTGTCCCTAGACACCCCCCACCACCCCCCCGAGACTATGACCCTAGACCTCCCCCCACCCCCCCCCGCGAGACTATGTCCCTAGACACCACCCCCAACCACCCCTACTGAGACTATGTCCCAAGACCCCCCCCGACACCCCCAACGAGACTATGTCCCTAGACCACCCCCCACCCCTCCCCAAAACTGTGTCCCTAGTCACCCCCCCCCCAGCTCCACCCCAGACTATCTCCCTAGAACTCACCCCAACACCCCGAGACTATGTCCCTAGACCCCACACCCCCACCCCCCCAAGACTATGACCCTAGACCCCCGCCCCCACCCCCCCCGAGACTATGTCCCTAGACACACCCCCACCCACCCCCCGAGACTATGTTCCTAGACCCCCCAACCACCCCCCGAGACTATGTCCCTAGAAACCCCACCCCCCACCCCCCCGAGACTGTCCCTAGACCCCACCCACCCCCCCCACCCCCCCGAGACTATGTCCCAAGTCCCCCCCCACCCCCACCTTCCCCCGAGACTATGTCCCTAGACCCCTCACCACCCCTCCCGAGACTATGTCCCTAGACCCTTCCCCCCCAACCCCCCCACGAGACTATGTCCCTAGACCCACCCCCCCACCACCCCGAGACTATGTCCCTAGACCCCCCCCCACCCCCCCGAGGCTATGTCCCTAGAACCCCCCCACCCTCCCCGAGACTATGTCCCTAGACCCGCCCCCCAACCCCCCGAGACTATGTCCCTAGAGCCCCCCACACCACCCCGAGACTATGTCCCTAGATCCCCCCCCAACCCCCACCCCGCGACTATGTCCCTAGACCACCTCCACACCCCTCCGCGACTATGTACCTAGACCCCCCCACCCCCCCGAGACTATGTCCCGAGACAACCCCCCACCCCCCCGAGACTATATCCCTAGACCCCCCCACCCTCCCGACACTATTTCCCTAGACCCCGCCCCAACCCCCCCGAGACTATGTCCCCCCACCCCCCCGCCCCCCCCGAGACTATGTCCCTAGATCCCCCCCCCACCCCCTCCCCGAGACTATGTCCCTGGACACCCCCCCCCCCGAGAATATGTCCCTAGAACCCCCCCAACCCCCCCTGAGACTATGTCCCTAGACCCCCCCCCCACACCACCGAGACTATGTCCCTAGACCCCACCCCACCACCCCGAGACTATGTCCCTAGACCCCCCCCACCCCCCCGAGACTATGTCCCTAGACCCCCCCACACCCCCCCCGAGACTATGTCCCTAGACCCGCCCCCCCACCCCCCCAAGAATATGTCCCTAGACCCCCAACCCACCCACACCCCCGAGACTATGTCCCTAGACCACCCCCCACCCACCCCCCCGGACTATGTCCCTAGAAACCCCCACACCCCCGTGACTATGTCCCTAGACCCGCCCCCCAACCCCCCGAGACTATGTCCCTAGAACCCCCACACCCCCTGAGACTATGTCCCTAGATACCCCCCCCAACGCCCACCCCGCGACTATGTCCCTAGACCACCTCCACAACCCCCCACGACTATGTACCTAAACCTCCCCCACCCCCACGAGATTATGTCCCGAGACCACCCCCCCCACCCTCCGGAGACTATATCCCTAGACCCCCCACCCCCCCGAGACTATCTCCCTAGACCCCGCCTCAAACCCCCCCTGAGACTATGTCCCTAGACCCCCCCACCCCACCGAGACTATGACCCTAGACCTCCCCCCACCCCCCCGCGAGACTATGTCCCTAGCCGCCCCACACCCCCCTCGAGACTATGTCCCTAGACCCACCCCCCACCCCCCCGAGATTATGTCCCTAGACCCCCCCACACCCCCGAGACTATGTCCCTAGACCACCCCCCCATCCCCCACCGAGACTATGTCCCTAGACACCTGCCCCACCCCTACCCCCGAGACTATGTCCCTAGACACCCCCCATCCCCCGAGATTCTGTCCCTAGACCCCCACCCCCACCCCCCCGAGACTATGTCACTAGACACCCCCCCACCCACCACCCGAGACCTCCCCACATCCCCCCACCGAGACTATGTCCCTAGAACCCCTCCCCACCCCCCCTAGACTATGTCCCTAGACCACCCCCCACTTCCCCGAGACTATGTCCCTAGAGCCCCCCCCTACCACCCCGAGACTATGTCCCTCGACACCCCCAACCTCCCCGAGACTATGTCCCTAGACCCCGCCCCAACCCCCCCCGAGACTATATCCCTAGACCCCCCCCACCCCCCCCGAGACTATGTCCCTAGAACCCCCCACCCCCCCGAGACTATGTCCCTAGACCCCCCCCACCCACCCCAAAAGTATGTCTCTAGCCCCCCCCACCCCCACCGAGACTATGACCCTAGACCACCCCCCACCCCCCACGAGACTATGTCCCTAGACCCCACCCCCCCGAGACTATGTCCCTTGACCCCCCCACCCCACCCTCGAGACTATGTCCCTAGAACCCCCCCACCCCCCGCCCGAGACTACGTCCCTAGACCCTCCCCACCCCCCACGAGACTATGTCCCTAGACCACCCCCACAACACCCCCGAGAGTATGTCCCTAAACCCCCCCCGAGACTATGTCCCTAGGCCCCCCCGAGACTATGTCCCTAGATGCCCCCCCACCCCACCCCCCCGAGACTATGTCCCTAGACCCCCGCCACACCCACCGAGACAGTCCCTCGAACCCCCCCCTCACCCCCCCCGAGACTATGTCCCTAGAACCCCCCCCCCCCCCCAACCCCCCCGAGACTATGTCCCTAGACCCGCCCCCCGCACCCCCCCGAGACTATGTCCCTGGACCCCCCCCCACACACACCCCCGAGACTATGTCCCTAGAGCCCCCCTCCGAGACTATGTCCCTAGACCCCCACCACACACCCCCCCCGAGACTATGTCCCTAGACCACCCCCCATCCCCCCCAGAGACTATGACCCTAGACCCCCCCCACCCTCCCCGAGACTTTGCCCCTAGAACCCCCCCCCACCACCCACCAAGACTATGTCCCTAGACCCCCCCGAGACTATGTCCCTAAACCACCCCCCACCCCCCCTGAGACTATGTCCCTAGACCCCCCCACCCCCCCGTGACTATGTCCCTAGACCCCCCCCACCCCCCTGAGACTATGACACAAGACCCTCCCATCCCCCCCCGCGAGACTATGTACCTAGACCACCCCCTCCACCCCCCCGAGACTATGTCGCTAGACACAGCCCCACCCCCACACCGAGACTATGTCCCTAGAACCCCCCACCCACCCACCCCGAGACTATGTCCCTAGCCCCCCCCCATCCTCCCGAGGACTATGTCGCTAGAACCCCTCCCCACCCCCCCCCAGACTATGTCCGTAGACCACCCCGCCACCCCCCCGAGACTATGTCCCTAGAGCCCCCCCCACCACACCGAGACTATGTCCCTAGACACCCCCCACCCCCCCGAGACTATGTCCCTAGAACACCCCCACCCTCTGCCCGTGACTATGTCCCTAGACCCACCCCCACCCCCCCGAGACTATGTCCCTAGACCCCCCGCCACCCCCCCCCCGAGACTGTCCCTAGACCCCCCCACATCCCCCCCGAGACTATGTCCCTAGACCCACCCCTCACCCCCCGGAGACTATGTCCCTAGACCCCCACCCCACCCACCCCCCCGAGACTATGTCCCTAGACCCCCCCACACCCCCGAGACTATGTCCCTAGACCACCCCCCATCCCCCACCGAGACAATGTCCCTAGACCCCTCCCACCCCCCCCGAGACTATGTCCCTAGACCGCCCCCCCGCACCCCCCCGAGACTATGTCCCTAGACCCCCCCCACACACACACCTGAGACTATGTCCCTAGACCCCCCCTCCGAGACTATGTCCCTAGACCCCCACCCCACCCACCCCAAGACTCTGTCCCTAGACCACCCCCCATCCCCCCCAGAGACTATGACCCTAGACCCCCCCCCACCCTCCCTGAGACTTTGCCCCTAGAACTCCCCCCACCACCCGCCAAGACTATGTCCCTAAACCACCCCCACCCCCCCGAGACTATGTCCCTAGACCCCCCCACCCCTCCGAGACTATGTCCCTAGACCCCCCCACCCCCCCGAGACTATGTCACAAGACCCTCCCATCCCCCCCCCGCGAGACTATGTACCTAGACCACCCCCTCCACCCCCCCCCGAGACTATGTCCCTAGACCCCCCCCACCCCCACACCGAGACTATGTCCCTAGAACCCCCCACCCACCCCCCCCGAGACTATGTCCCTAGCCCCCCCCACCCACCCGAGACTATGTCCCTAGAACCCCTCCCCACCCCCCCCAGACTATGTCCCTAGACCACCCCCACCCCCCCCGAGACTATGTCCCTAGAGCCCCACCCACCACCCCGAGACTATGTCCCTAGACACCCCTCACCCCCCCGAGTCTATGTCCCTAGACCCCCGCCCCAACCCGCCCCCGAGACTATGTCCCTAGACCCCCCCACCCACCCCGAAAGTATGTCTCTAGCCCCCCCCACCCCCACCTAAACTATGACCCTAGACCACACCCCACCCCCCACGAGACTATGTCCCTAGACCCCACCACCCCCCCCAGCCCCCTGAGACTATGTCCCTAGACCCCCCCCACACACCCTCGAGACTATGTCCCTAGAACCCCCCCACCCTCCGCCCGAGACTATGTCCCTAGACCCACCCCCACCCCCCTGATACTATGTCCCTAGACCCCCGCCACCCCCCACCGAGACTGTCCCTCGACCTCCCCCCCACCCACCCCGAGACTATGTCCCTAGACCCCCCCACCCCCGCCCCGAGACTATGTCCCTAGATCGCCCCCTGCATCCCCCCAAGACTATGTCCCTAGACCCCCCCCACACACCCCCCCGAGACTATGTCCCTAGACCCCCCTCCGAGACTATGTCCCTAGACCCCCACCCCCAACCACCCCAAGACAATGTCCCTAGACCACCCCCCATCCCCCCCCAGAGACTATGACTCTAGACCCCCCCCCACCCCCCCGAGACTTTGTCCCTAGAACCCCCCCCTCCACCCCCCAAGGACTATATCCCTAGAACCCCCCAGAGACTATGTCCCTAAACCACCCCACACCCCCCCCGAGACTATGTCCCAAACCCCCCCCCCCCGAGACTATGTACCTAGAACCCCCCCACCCCCCGGAGACTATGTCACAAGACCCCCCATCCCCCCCCGCGAGACTATGTACCTAGACCACCCCCTCCACCCCCCCCGAGACTATGTCCCTAGACCCCCCCCACCCCTACACCGAGACTATGTCCCTAGAACCCCCCACCCACCCCCCCCGAGACTATGTCCCTAGAATCCCCACCCACCCCCCCGAGACTATGTCCCTAGCCCCCCCACCCCCCCGAGACTATGTACCTAGACCCCCACCCCACCCACCACGAGACTATGTCCCTAGAGCCCCCCCCACCCCCCGGAGACTATGTCCCTAGACCCCCCTCCACCCCCCCACGAGACTATGTCCCTCGACCCCCCCCCACTGCCCCGAGACTATGTCCCTAGACCCCCCACCACCCCCCGAGGACTATGTCCCTAGACCACCCCCACCCCCCCCGAGTCTATGTCCCAAGACCCCCCCCCACACCCCCCCGAGACTATGTCCCTTGACCACACCTACACCCCCCACCCGAGACTATGTCCCTGGACCCCCACCCACCCCACCGAGACTATGTCCCTAGACCCCCCCACCACCCCACCCCCCCGAGACTATGTCCCTAGACCCCCCCCAAACCCCCCGAGATTATGTCACTAGACCCACCCCCCCACCCCCCCGAGACTATGTCCCTAGACCCCACCCCCACCTCCCGAGACTATGTCCCTAGACATCCCCCCCCCACCCCCCCCCGAGACTATGACCCTAGACCCCCCCCACCACACCCCCGAGACTATGTCCCTAGACACCCCCCCCACCCCCACCCACGAGACTATGTCCCTAGTCTCCCCCATCCACTCCGCCCCCGAGTGTATGTCCCTAGACCCCCCCCCCACCCCCCCAGGACTATGTCCCTGGACCCCCCCCATCCCCCCAAGACTATGTCCCTAGACACACCCCACCCCCCCGACACTATGTGCCTAGAGCCCCCCCACTCCCCGAGACTATGTCACAAGACCCACCCCATCCCCCCCCCCGCGAGACAATGTACCTAGACCACCACATCCACCCCCCCGAGACTATGTCCCTAGACCACCCCACCCCCACACCGAGATATTGTCCCTAGAACCCCCCACCCACCCCCCCGAGACTATGTCCCTAGCCCGCCCCCCAACCCCCCGAGAGTATTGCCCCTAGACCCCCCCCAACCCGCCCCCGAGAATATGTCCCTAGAGCCTCCCCACCCCCCCCCGAGACTATGTCCCTAGACCACCCCCAAACCCCACAGCCAAGACTATGTCCCTGGACCCCCACCCACCCCACCGAGACTATGGCCCTAGACCCCCCCAAAACACCACCCCCCAAGACTATGTCCCTAGACCCCCCCCCACCCCCCCGAGACTATGTCCCTAGACCCCACCCCCACCGCCCCGTGAGACTATGTCCCTTGACATCCCCCCCCCACCCCCCCGAGACTATGACCCTAGACCTCCCCACACCCCCCACCCACGAGACTATGTCCCTAGACCACCCACACCCCCCTCGAGTCTATGTCCAAGACCACCCCCATCCCACCCGAGACTATGTCCCTAGACCACCCCCAAACCCCACAGCCGAGACTATGTCCCTGGACCCCCACCCACCCCACCGAGACTGTGTCCCTAGACCCCCCCACCACACCACCCCCCAAGACTATGTCCCTAGACATCCCCCCCCCACCCCCCCCGAGACTATGACCCTAGACCCCCCCACACCACACCCCCGAGACTATGTCCCTAGACCCCCCCCCACCCCCCACCCACGAGACTATGTCCCTAGACTCCCCCCTCCAGACCGCCCCCGAGTCTATGTCCCTAGACCCCCCCCCAACCCCCCGAGACTATGTCCCTAGAACCCCCCCACCACACCCCCCATGAGACTATGTCCCTAGACACCCCCACCCCCCCGAGACTATGTCCCTAGACCACCACCCCACCCCCCCGAGACTATGACCCTTGACGCACCCCCGCCCCACCCCTCCCCGAGACTATGTCCCTAGAAACCCCCCCACCCCCGCAAGACTATGACCCTAGACACCCCCCCAACCCCCCCGAGACTGTGTCCCTAGAACCCCCCCCCCACCCCCCCGAGACTATGTCCCTAGACCCCCCCACCCACCCCGAAAGTATGCCTCTAGCCCCCCCCACCCCCACCTAGACTATGACCATAGACCACCCCCCACCCCCCACGAGACTATGTCCCTAGACCCCACCACCCCCCCCACCCCCCCGAGACTATGTCCCTAGACTCGCCTACCCACCCTCGAGACTATGTCCCTAGAACCCCCCCACCCTCCGCCCGAGACTATGTCCCTAGACCCACCCCCACCCCCCCTGAGACTATGTCCCTAGACCCCCGCCACCCCCCACCGAGACTGTCCCTCGACCCTCCCACCACCCCCCCGAGACTATGTCCCTAGACCCCCCCCGAGACTATGTCCCTAGACCGCCCCCCGCACCCCCCCAAGACTATGTCCCTAGACCCCCCCCACACACCCCCCCGAGACTATGTCCCTAGACCCCTCCTCTGAGACTATGTCCCTAGACCCCCACCCCACCCCCCCCGAGACTATGTCCCTAGACCACCCCCCATCCCCCCCAGAGACTATGACTCTAGAACCCCCCCACCCCCCCGAGACTTTGTCCCTAGAACCCCCCCCACCACCCCCCAAGACTATATCCCTAGACCCCCCCCGAGACTATGTCCCTAAACCACCCCACACCCCCCCCGAGACTATGTCCCTAGACCCCCCCCACCCCCCCCGAGACTATATCCCTAGACCCCCCCCACCCCCCCGAGACTATGTCACAAGACCCCCCCATTCCCCCCCGCGAGACTATGTACCTAGACCACCCCCTCCACCCCCCCGAGACTATGTCCCCTAGACCCCCCCACCACCCCACCCCCCCGAGACTATGTCCCTGGACCCCCACCCACCCCACCGAGGACTATGTCCCTAGACCCCCCCACCCCCCGAGATTATGTCACTAGACCCACCTCCCCCCACCCCCCCCGAGACTATGTCCCTAGACATCCCCCCCAACCCCCGAGACTATGTCCCTAGACATCCAATGTCTAGTCATATGGCTAGTCCTATGTCCCTAGTCATAGCCGAGTGGTTAAGGCGATGGATTAGAAATCCATTGGGGTTACCCTGCACAGGTTCAAATCGTGTCGATTACGTTTCTTCTTATATTTTATTTTAACGTGCACAGGCAGAGCTAATTATCGTCTGAATCGAGGGAAAGCGTTCCAAACACATCCGTGTTCTCTTATTTCCATTCATTGTCAGCCTTCTGCAAATTTCCAGTCCGAAATGGAAAACAAAACGGAGCCAATCTGGTGACATGATTTCACTCTGGCATTTGTCTCCCCTTAGGCCCCTGTCACCCTCGGTGTGTATCTCTGTGTGTGTTCCTCTATGTGGGTCAATTTGGTTCAGTTCCCCGAGGAGGTGAACACATTTTTACGAGCACAAATTGTATGCACATTAGTTGTATTCACATTTCAATTTTACAGTGAAAAATATCAGGATGAAAGAGGAAAGAATAGTTTGTCTCTTTCTACGTTTGGACTACAACAACTACTTATATTTATAAAGCTGCTTCTTCCTAATGAAACGTCACAAGGCGTTCCCCAGGAGCATTTTATCACATGTCCAGGGCTGAGGAAATTCAATTTTGTGGAGAGGTTATAGAGACCGGGGTTGTTCTCTTTAGAGCAAAGAGGTTTAAGTGGAGATTTCATTGAGCTGTTCAAAATGATGTAGCTGGGGGCAATGGTGACGGGCGGCTGGGTGGTGCAGAACGGGAGAAACTGTTTCCACTGACGGGGGTCAGTAACCACAGGATTGGGATTTAAAGGTAGTTAAGGAAAGACAGACTTGCCTTTATACAGCGCATTCCTGACCAGCGGATGTCTGAAACCACTTTCAAACCAATTAAGCACTTTTTGAAATAAAAACAGAAAATATTTGAGAAACTCATCAGGTTTTGCGTTCCACAGGCACTGTCAGACCTGCTGAGTTATACCTGCGTTTAATGTTTTGATTTCAGATTTTCCGTATTTAGCTTTTATTGAAGTACTTTCTGAAGGAGAGTCATTGTTCTCATGCAGGAACACGGCAGCCAACCACTGCTCAGCGAATAGGGTGGAGGGTTTTGGAAATTGAAAGTTACGCATGCGCAGCTTGTGGGACTATTTCATCTCACTGTCGGTTTCATGTTCCAGCTCAGAGCAACTGTTGTTTTCATAGGCTGACGAAGTCGTTTATCTTGAACCTAAACAAGCAGTTTTGTGCTGAAACAGATCTGAAAAAACAAAAGGCAAAAGCAGCGTAGATAAGTCGAAGTCGGAAATTACTTGCTGAGCTTCCCGTGTGGTCTAGTGGTTACAATGCGGCGCTTTTACCGCAGCGACCCGGGTTCGATTCCCGGTCAGGGAATGTCGATTTATTGTGTTTGTTGAAACGAGTGTTGATCACTCATTGATTAAAAACTTCACCATAATCAGAGGAGTGAGAGTTTAAGTTTCGTCTCAGGTCTGCAAAACATCACACTCGTGAGTGGCAGTGAAGGGAAGAGGAGAAGGACTGTTTGCAAGGCACTGACCATAGAAATGTTGGTGTGAGGCAAAATATGGTTGGGTGCATTACAAATTTTGCTGCCTACTGTTTGCATTGGCACAAATATCACTCCTGATGGATCAACCAATCACAACTGCTCTTTGAGGGCAGCACGCCCGGCCGAATAGCCACTTTCTGTGCTGTGACTTTCTACAATTTTATGTTTCCCAAAAGCACGGGTTATTCTGCCATTTTGTAACCCACTCTAGCGAGATGCACTTTCTTACCTTGTATTCCGCTCTTTTGAAACCAAAACACGGAGCAAATTCAGCGAGTTTTCTTGTCATTTCCAGCACGAGATTAGCCACGAGACTAAATGAGCACCACATTAATGGTGCCGATCCTTCACTGGAGCTCACCGTGTCCAAAAAGCACTGTTATCATCAGCCTCTTATACACTTTCTTGCAGTACATTTGCTGAACAAATATAAGCTTATCACAGCTCTGCTTTCTGCACATTGAAACCCAGTGTGAAAATGAATTAATAAACTGAACAGCTGGGAGGAGAGTGACTGTGGATAATCGGCACGCTGCACATTCCTGTAATCATTATCTGGAAGAACCAGGAAAATGAGATCCAGGTATCTCTTTACCCACGGGTTTTACCCATTCCCACGAACTGACTGTGTCTGCATCAAGCAGTTCATTGACCTGGGAGCTGGACGGGCAGAGGAAGCTGGAGGCGAGGCAGGGACAGAAGCAGAAAGAGATGCGAAATGAAATTACTTTCAATTTTTTGTGTGTCAGTTGCTTTCAGTGGTGAATGTCTGTCTTGTAAATTTCACAGGAGCCGCAGTGATTAGTTGGTGTTTTTTTTTAAACAGTAAGATGTAAAAGTAAAAAGATAAAAGCAAATTACTGCAAACCTGAGCAGTTGGAAAGAGAAACGAGGTCAAAGTTCCCAGTCCATACAACGCTTTTTCAGATTTTTAAACAGCACCCAGCTTGGGGCTCGAATCCACGATACTGCGATTAAGATTCACATGCTCTACCGACTAAGATAGCCAGGAATGTGCGAAGCTGCTTGGTATCCCAACATACATGGATGGTTTTCTTGCTTTCCACCTGATGCCTCAGCTTGGTCGGAATTTTAAAGTGTGGAACGTAATCGGCCGACAAATGCCCCAAGGTTGCAATTAATTCCCCACAATCATCAATAACATCATTCACATCTTCCCCTTCTTAGCTGCACCTCCTTCCAAATAGCGTGTTCGATTTTCCTCAGGATTTTCTCCAGCATTTAATACTTACCTGGCTTGTGTCCTCAGTTTGAAATTATTGGCATCAACATCCAACGCAAATTGAATTGCAAACTGATGGACAAACAATGGAAAACAAGTGACTCGGTAACTCAAATCCCATGGAGCTCATTTTCAGAGCCACAACAGTCAGCTTTTCAATAAATGAAGGAATTTTACAGTGAAAAGATTAGAAAGTTGGTGTGACTTTTATTTGTAAATCACCCACACGGGAATTCTGTAAATGCTGCTCGGAGGTTTAGTAACCAGGATATAATGTGTTTTCCTGAGCCTGTGCTCGGTGTGTTGGGAGATTTGGCCCGGGCTGGATTACCTTGGATTCCAGGGATGGGCAGTAACCCGCTGACTGAAGCTGCCGTCGCCGCTTTCTGCTGGCAGCGGGTGATTGGAGAGTGTGGGACCGGAATATTGCTGCCTTGCTGCTTTTCACTGTCTCACGCACTTTGGAAATGAGGAAGAGGGAAGAATTGATGGGTTTGTTTGAATCCAATAACTTCATAGAAATCCAGTGTGTTGGATATCGGTACAAGGTATGCTTAATTGTTTTCCCATTACATTTGAAATGAATATTCCGGAAAAAAAAAGCAGCTTGCCGGGGAGCTCAGTGGATAACAATAGAGCCGGCAACATTTCTGGAGCCTTGACATTCAGTTCAAGGACCCGATGACAACCAGGAGCTGTGCGACAGTGAAGGCTAATGGCGAAAAAAGTGACAGCTTCGCCCCTGTGTGGCTTCGAACCACCAACCTTCCGGTTAATAGCTGAACGTGCTAACCGATTGCGCTACAATCACGACACGCACACACCCTTAGCGTGTCAGTGAGTTAAAGCTTTACATTGCTGCGATCGGAATGGCCTTGTTCTCTATCAATTTTACTCTTCCAAAAGAAAGGTTGGGACATTCATAGTGGATACATGGAAACAGTCTGATCCCACCCACTGCAGACACATCCAAGTCACCGGGAACCCGCTCTCCTACAACCGGTACCGTCTCCCTTCGAGCCTTTCGTTTTTTTGTCTGTTACTAAGTATTCTGATTGTCCTGAAGCCAATATTTGGTTTGAATTCCTGATGTACAGTAAAGAGAATCCTTTCACTTTTACAGATCAGTTCATTTCATTGAAAACATCAGAGTCAATGTTCCAGCATCTTAAAGAACGGAAAGGTACCTTGACTGTCTCTGGTCAGTCGGACACTTCACCCTTCTTTCTCCCCTCATTCCGGTTCCCAAAGTCTTTCTGAAGATTCACAAACTGGAGACTGGGTTTTCTGGTTTGATTTTTTTCTCCCTTTTCCCATCTTCTAACTGACAATATTTGCCAAAATCTCATCTCAATCCTCCGCCTTGCATCATGCCCCGCGATGAGGATATTCAGTTTGGTGGAGGGGTTACAGAGACCGGGATTGTTCTATTTAAAATAAAGAAGGTTAAACGGAGATTTCATGGAGCTGGTCAAAATGATAGGGGCGGGGGCAGTGAGGACGGGCGCTTTCCACTAACAGGGGTCAGTAACCAGAGGATTGGGATTTAAGATAATTAAAGAAGGACAGACTTGCATTTGTATCGTGATTTTCCCGACCGGTGGATGCCTCAAAACACTTTCCAGCCAATTAAGTACATTTTTGAAATAAGAACAGAACATATTGGAAAATTCAGCAGGTTTCTCTCTCCACAGATGCTGTCAGACCTGTTGAGTTTTTCCTGCATTTTCTGTTTTCCTTTACAGAATTCCGCAGTTTTGTTTTTATTGAAGTGGAGCCATTGTTGTAATGTAGGGAGCACGGCAGCCAATCACCGCTCAGGAAACAGCCAAAACCAGGGATGCCACAATGAGCAGACCATGTGTTTGTTGTTGAGGGATAAACACTGACCAGGTCACGTGAACCCACAGATTTTGATAATGGTTCTGTCCAGTTTTGAACCAGAGACCGTTTCACGTGTTAGACAAGAATGAAAATCGCTGCATCACAGAAACAGGAAACAGTGCAAAGACTCAATGGGCTTCACTAAAATGTACAGCTGTGACGTCATGCAGCAGCACTTTGGGTGTTTGTTTTGAAGAAATGGAATTCGGCTGTTCTCGTTAGGAATGCTGGAGACAGACTGATCAACAATGTCATCATCAATTGGCACAGCACAGTAAGAGGCCATTTGGACAATTATATCGGTGTCCGTTTTGTACAAAGAGATTTCCCGTTAATCTCAATTTCGTTGCCTCTTTCCATAAAGCTTTTTCTACTCCCTTGCAAGTCATTGTCCAATTTCCTTTTGTAAATTCTGAGTTAAGACAAACAATATTGAAAGAGGTGCAGGAGCTTCTGCAGTGACTCTGCATCAGCGTGTGACAATTAACAAAGTTTCCCTGAACCAATTTCCCCAACATTCTCTACTTTCCATTCATCTGCAAGGATTCACAAAAGTTATAGCTCGAAATGGAAGAAAAACGGTGCGAGGTTTGTGTCATTCTTGCTTTCTGGGTGTTCATCTCTCCTTAGAGACTTGCTGTCTGTCACTCTCGGTCTGTGTGTGTCCCTGTGTGTGTGTCAACATGGTTCAGTTCCCCATTTTTACCATCCAAATATTATTCACGTTAATTGTGTAGCTTCATATTAAGATGGTACAGAGAACAAAATGAGCGGATATAAAATATACAAGAGAGGTTTTCTTTCTTTTTTTGACTGGTAATTTTTCAGCTTCAAAGGGTCGGGGTGGTACAAAGTGGAGAATGGAAATTGTCACTGAGCAACATGTAAACAAGCAGACACCGATTCCTTGTGGTCAAGTGGCTAAGGCAATGGACACATGGAGAAAATGAGATTCTAAAAACAAATAGTCCAAAGTGAAATCACTCGGACATTAGGAACTGTTTACATTGCTGTCAGGTGCTGCAAGGAACAGGAAAGTAAAAGCTCAGTAACAAATGTTGCAGGAACGGATAGGTTATAATCACCAGGAAAGGCTGAACAGCCTGAAACTCTTTTCTCTGGAAAAGAGAAGGTTGAGAGATGACCTGACAGAAATGGAATGCTTTGTCCCTGTTTCTTCAGGGATTCGAGATGAAATTTATTTCTTCAGCCGCAAGTTAACATCTTCTGAATCTGCATCAAACAAACAATGAAATGTTTAGGGATACAGAAAGAAAGATTCTACATTGAGATGGAATTCTTAAAGTCGGATTTTGTTATCTGCTAAATGAATATATTTGATCAAACTCTCTCTGTCATTAGATTACAACATTGACTGCACTTCAGCAAGATTTCATTGGCTGTAAAACACCTCCTGTTTTCAGGAGTTGGTGAAAGGCTCTGTTTAAATATAAGTCTTTCTTTCTCTTCTTTCTTTCTGACTGTCAATCTAAGTTAACAATCGGATGGAATGGTGAAGTGTATCTGATCCTTTCAGTGTCTACTCCACTCTCTGTCTCTATCTGTCTCCCTTTGTCTCTGTATACCTGTCTCGCTCTCTTTCACTCTCTCAGTCCCTCTGTCTGTGTCTCTATCTTTGTTCACTCTTGTGCTCTTTGTTCCCTCTATTCGCTCGCTGTCTGTGCGCAAACAAGATTCATTGGATTGATTCCTGAGTGAGAAGGTTGTCCTAGGGGGAGAGATAAAGTGGGATGAGTCTGTACTCTCTGGAGATTAGAATAATGAAAGGTGATCTCATTAAACAGTCTGACATTCTGAGCCAGCTTGACAGTGAACATGCTGAGAGGCTGTTTCCCCCCGGCTGGAGCGTCTAGAACTGGGCTCACATTCTCCATATAATGTGTCAGCCATTTAGGACTGAGGTGAGTAGACATTTGTTCACTCAAATGTTTATGAAACTTATGAGCCGAGTGGTCTGTGGATCCTCAGCCAGTGAGTATATTCAAGGCTGAAATGTTTAGATTTTTGATCTTTATGGGAATGAAAGAGCATCGGGATTGGGTGGGCAATTGGTGTTGAGATTGGGTATCCGCCATGATTTTATGAACTGGAGGAGGAGGCTCGAGGGGGCATATGGCCAATTCCTGTTCCGTGTTTGATCCTGTCAATGTTCTATCTCAGTGGAAATACCATTAAAGCGATGCGGAACAGCAGGGTGAGCGTGGTAGTCTGGCCAAAGGGCCTCAGGTACTGGATTCAGCTTTCAGTCTCTGTGGAACCGCTGCCAAAGTTAAAGGTGGTTCACCTGTGAGTCACTTTGGGCGCTCTCTTCTGACGAAAAAGTGCCAGCACAAAGTGCATGCGGGATTGTATTGGGTTTATTTTAACTGGAAGAAGGAGGAGAAGTAAAACAAATATTAATTGATTTTGTGAGAATGCACGGTATTGGAAGTAGTTGAGTTGCTCTTGCAGACGGCCAGCACGGATATAATGCGTCGAATGTCCTCCTTCTTTGCTGCAGCCATCTATGTTCACATACCATCAACATTAAACTATCTATAGCGTCAGTCGTCGTAACTGAGTGGGTAAGGTGATGGAGTTCAAATCCATTGGGGTTTCCGCATCTCATTATTCCTGGTTTTACCTCTGTGTCTACAGAGGTAATTATCGGTTATGTTGAATGAAATCCATCCAGAAACTCGGGAACTATTTCCGTTAATTGCTGAAAGCATTCAAGAAATTTCCATTCGGAAATGGAACAAAAACGGAGCCAGACTGATGCCATTCTTGCTTTCTGGGTGTTTGCCTCTCCTTAGAGACAAGCCCTTGCCCTCTGTAACTCTTGGTGTATATGTCTGTGTGTTTTCCTCTGTGTGTGTCAATGTGGCTCAGTTCCCGGAGAGATTGAAAACAGTTTTACCATCAAAAACTTTATTCACGTTAGTTGTACAGTTTCATATCAAAGTGTTGTAGAGAAAGAATATCAGGATGGAAGATGCGAGAGGAGTTTGCCATGTTTGGCATGAGGTGCACCATGAAGCAGAGGATTCAGCGAGAAGCTTTCTTCTCATTTAACACGAGATTTGGAACTAGATCAGGGAGATATCTGTATCGGTGCAAACAGTAAAATCTCCTCTATAAACCTACAAGATTCTGAGGAGACTTGACAGGTTAATGTAAAGAAGATGTTTCTAATATTGGGGAATCTTGATTCAGTAGGCTCATTTTTGGGATGAAGGGACTGACTTATCAAAAACGGCGAAACAGGTTAAGCCTTTATTCATTAGAGTTTATAAGAATGTTGGGTGATCTTATTGAAACGGACAAAATTCTGAGGAGGCTTGACAGGGCAGATGTAGAGAAGATGTTTCCACTAGTCGGGAATCTCCAACTAGGGGACAGAGTTACAGGATAAGGGGACACTCATTTAAAACTGAGATGCGAAGGAATTCCCTCTCTCAGAGGGTAGTAAATGTTTGGAATTCTCTACCCCAGAGAGTTGTGGCGGCTAGATCACTAAAAGTATTTAAAGAGGAGTTAGTTCGATTTTCAAAATATCAGCAAGTTGAGGCCTATGAGGGGCGAGCACGAAAGAGGAGTTCAGGCCTGGGGCAGATCAACCATGATCTTATTGAATAACGGGGCAGGCTAGAGGGGCCAAATGGATGACTCCTACTCCTTTCTTTTATGTTCCTATGTTCGTCTGAAATGTGTCTTTGGTGAAAGGGGCCGGAAATAAAAGGCACAAATAACATAGGTAATCCAGGTTGTAACCTTTGTACGCAGCTTCCTTGGTGGTCTAGTGCTCAGGATTCGGCGTTTATATGATTTCTGTCACGGATCGATTACCGGTCAAGGGGTAGTAATTTATTGACCTCGTGCAAACTGTTAAAATGACCTTGAATAATTTCCTTATTAAAAGCGAGAGATGCAAGTCATCTGATTCTCAATGGCGTGAGAGCACAAGCTTTGCATCAGAGTTGGAAATGTCATTCAGTCGCAACCAGTTGAAAACAAACACAGAGGTCAAGATAAGGAATGAGGGAAGGGCTGTGATCGGTTACAAAGCACTGACAATAGAGATGGTGGTGTACGACAAAATATAGCGGTAAAAGGGGAGATTTTATTGTTGACACCGATACAAATATCTCCCAGAACTGCTTCCAAATCTCATGTTAAATGAGAAGAAAACTTGTTGTTGAATCTTTCACTTTTTAGCTGCACCTCCTTCTAAACATTGCAAACTCCTAAGATAAAAACAAAATACTGCGGATGCTGGAAGTCTAATACAAAAACAAAAATAGCTGGAAAAACTCAGCAGGTCTGACAGCATCTGTCGAGAGGAATACACTTGACGTTTCGAATCCGTTTGATTGACACTTCAACAGAACTCATAGAGAATCATAAGGATTCGAAACGTTAACTCGGTCTTCCTCTCCACAGATGCTGTCAGTCCTGCTGAGTATTTCCAGCTATTTTTTTTTATTGCAAACTCCTCCTGCGTCTTCCATCCTGATATTTTTCTCTGTAACATTTTGATATGAAACTGCAGAACTAATGTGAATAAAGTCCGTGATGTTAAAAAATGTGTTCACCCCCTCAGGGAACTGAAGCACATTAACACACATACAGGGATACACACAAATTCATACACCGAGAGTGAAAGAGGGCAAGGGTTTGTATAGAAGGAGAGACAAGCACCCAGATAACAAGTATGACACCACCTGGCTCCGTTTTTGTTCCGCTAGGACTACAAGTTTCGTGAGTGCTTTCATGAATGAACAGAAATAGGAAAACCCCCTTGGATGCTTTAGTACTTGGATGGATTTGACTGAGTCTAATCGAGAATTAACTCTGCAAACACAGAGTTAACACCAGGAATAATGAGCAGCGGTGAAACTCCAATGGATTTGAACTCCATCACCTTAACTACTTGGCCACGGCGACTGGCCTTATGGACAGATTAATGTTGCTGGTATATAAGATGGCTGCAACACAGAAAGGCAGGCTTTCGGCCCATCTTCTCCGTGCTGGCTGTCAAGCTGGCTCAGAATGTCAGACTTTTCAATGAGATCACCTCTCATTATTCTAAACTTCAGAGAGAACAGACTCATCACAATTAATCTCTCATCCTCATCTCAAGAATTAATCCAGTGAATTTTGGTTGCACACAGGCAGCGAGAGAATAGAGGGAACAAAAAGCACAAGAGTGAACAGAGATAGAGACACAGACAGAGAGACTGAGAGAGTGAAAGAGACCGAGACAGAGATACAAGGGCAAAGAGAAGCAGACAGAGGGAGAGAGAGGGCTGGACACAGAAAGGAACAGACACTTTTCACCATTCCGTATGATTGTTATCTTAAGGTTGACAGACAGAAAGAGAGAAATAAATCTTTACATTAAAACAGAGCCTTTCACCAATTCAGGAAAACGGGAGGCTCTTTAGAGACAATGAAAACTTTTTTGAAAAGTAGACACTTGTAATCTAATGACAGAGAGAGTTTGATAAAAATGCTGATTCAATAGATGACAAAATACGATCTTAAGAATTCCATCTCAATGTAGAATCTTTCTTTCTATCTCTCTGAACATTTCATTGTTTGTTTGCTGCAGATTCACAGGATGTAAACCTGCAGCTGTGTGAACAAATTTCACCTCGAATCCCTGACGAAACAGGGCCAAAACATCCCATTTCTGTCAGGCCATCTCTGAGCTTTCTCTTTCCCAGAGAAAAGAGTTTCAGGCTGTTCAGCCTTTCCTGGTGATTATAACCTATCCGTTGCTGCAACATTTGTTATTGAGCGTTTACTTTTCTGTTCCTTGCGACACTTGGCAGCAGTAGAATCAGTTCCTAATGTCCGAGTGATTTCAGTTTGGACTATTTGTACTTTAAAATTAATTTTCTCGATGTGTCCATTGCTTTAGCTAGATGACCACAAGAACTCGGTGTCTGTCTTTTTAAATGTTGCTCAGTGACAATTTCCATCATCCTCCACTTTGTAGCTGTAACTTTTGTGAATGCTTGCAGACGAATGGAAATTAGAGAACATTAGAAGTTATAGATGTTTTTTTAATCAACTTAATCGTCAATTAATTGTGCAGGCACACAGTAAAATTCAGGGATGATAAGAAGCGAAGCTATCACGATTCCAACCTACCTGTGGAGATCCCAATTCATTCAAACCCGTCACTTTAACAACTCAACTCAAGTCCCAGATTTGCGATTTGCATGAAAGTTGTTTGTATAAAACCATAGACGGCTGCATCAAACGGCCATTCACATGCCGAGGCTCTGGAAGAGCAGCTCAGCGACTGTAATTCCACAACCCGCTTTTTTCCTACAGCAACTCAAATTTATGTCGTCTCTCCTCGTTTCTCCTATCAAAGTTAAAAACAGAACACTCCGCTGCATTTAATGTGAGTCGGTATCTGTTGGTTCAAATGGGACTGCTGCAGATCCTAAAATGCGGATAACTTAAATGCTTGGTAGCAGTGGAATTGGAACTCACGCCTCCGTAGAGATTACAACCTTAATTCAGCGTTTTAGACCGCTCGGCCACGATACAATGCTCCGCAGCAGTACTCATAATTTCCTTCAATAGCATTGCCAACGAAATAGAATAGCAGCAAAGGAGCAGGGGTAAGTCATTTCAAAACTCGAAACAACTCCACCTGTTAACCAAATCATCCTGCATTTCGTAACATACAGAAATCATCTCCACTGCTGAATTATTTTTTCAATGTTTCATTTTTCGATGTTTCCAATGATGTTTCCTTTTTTCCTTGTGTGACTGAGCGTGTTTGCTCAATGAAGTGTTGGTAATAGATAATGAATTTGTATTTATTGACTGAGAAAAATAAGGAGATGATTGGTCAGGATAAACATTTTTTGATAATTCGATTTGACATCAACTATTTCAAAGATTTTGAAAACTGTATAAAGTTTCAGAATCCAACTCTTCATGTTATTGGGTCAGGGAAGCTTTCTTAATTTTCACACATTATGCATGTAGACTGCCGAAGTTCCTGCGCCTCTTTCAATACTGTTTTCCTTAGCCCAGAGTTTTCAGCAGGGAATTGGACAATGACATGAAAGGGAGAAAAATAATCAGGGTTATGGAAAGAGACAAAGAAGTTGAGATTAACTAGAAATCTCTTAGTAAAAACTGACATAAATACGATAGTCCGAAAGGTCTCTTGGAGAGCTGTATCATGACATGATGACATTGTTGATCAGTCTGTCTCCAGCATTCCTAATGAGAAAAGCCGAATTCCATTTCTTCAAAACAAAGACCCAAAGTGCTGTTGCATGACGTCACAGCTGTACATTTTAGTGAAGCCCATTGAGCCTTTGCACTGTTTCCTGTTTCTGTGGTGCAGCGATTATCATTCTTGTCTAACATATGAAACGTTCTCTGGTTCAAAAGTGGGCAGAGCCATTATCAAAATCTGTGGGTTCACGTTGCAGCCACGTGGCCTGGTCAGTGTTTATCCCTCAACCAACCGCATTTGGTCTGCTCATTGTGACGTCGCTGGTTTTGGCTGTTTCCTGAGCGGTGATTGGCTGCCGTGTTCCCTGCATTACAACAATGGCACCACTTCAATAAACGCAAAATACTGCAGAAATCTGGAAAGGGGAACAGAAAATGCCGGAAAAACTCAGCAGGTCTGACAGCATCTGTGGAGAGAGAAACCTGAGTTTTCCAACATTTTCTGTTTTTATTTCAAAAATGTACTTAATTGGATGGAAAGTGGTTTAAGACATCCACTGGTCGGGAATAGCGCTATTAAAATGCAAGTCTGTCCTTCTTTAATTATCTTAACACTCAGTCCTCTGGTTAGTGACCCCCGTCAGTGGAAACATTTCCTCCCTATCTGCTCTTTCAAACCGCCTCGTCCCTGTTATCCCCACCCCCGTCATTTTGATCAGCTCCGTGAAATCTCCGTTTAAGCTACTTTGCTCCAAAGAGGACAATCCGTGTCTCCATAAACTCTCCACAAAACTGAATTTCCTAATCTCTGGACATGATGCAAGGCGGAGGATTGAGACGACGTTTTGGAAAATATTGTCAGTTGGCAGGTGGGAAAATGGAGAAAGAACCAAAATAGAAAACCCAGTCTCCAGCTTTGTGAATCTTCAGAAAGACTTTGGGAACCGCAATCAGAGGAGAATGAAGGGTGAACTGTCCGATTGACCAGGGACAGTCAAGGCAACTTTCCCTTCTTTAAGACGCTGGAACATTGACTCCGATGTTATCAGTGAAATTAACTGAACTGTGACATTGAAAGGATTCTTGTTGCTGCACATCAGGAATTCAAACCTAATATCGGCTTCAGGACATTCAGAATACTTGGTAACAGTCAAGGCACCGAAAGGCTTGAAGGGAGGCGGCTCCGGTTGTCAGAGAGCCGGTTCCCGGTGAGAGGGATGTGTCTGCAGTGGGTGGGATCAGATGGTTTCCATGTATCCACAATGAATGTCCCAACCTTTATTTTGGAAGAGTAAAACAAATAGAGAACAGTTGTCATTCTGTTCGACGCAATCTGAATCTTTAACTTGCTGATACCCAAGCTACACTGTTATGGATTTCTGTGGCGCAATCGGTTAGCGCGTTCAGCTGTTAACCAAAAAGTTGGTGATTCAAACCCACCCAGGGACGAAGTTGTCACTGTTTTCTCCCCATCAGCCTTCATTGTCACACAGTTCCTGGTTGTCAATGGGTCCTTGAACTGAATGTCTGGACTCCAGGAATGTTGCTGGCTACACTGTTATCCAGTGAGCTCCCAGGCAAGCGGCTTTTTTTCGGATATTCATTTCAAATGTAAGGGGAAAACAATTAGGCATACCATATACCGATGTCCAACACACTGAAAACCTATAATGTTACTGGATTCAAAGAAATCCATCAATTCTTCCCTCTTCCTCATTTCCACAGTGAGTGAGACAGGGAAAAGCAGAAGAGCAGCAATATTCCGGCCCCGCACTCTCCAATCACCCGCTGCCAGCAGAAAGCAGCGACTGCAGCTTCAGTCAGCGGGTTACTGCCCATCCCTAGAACGCAAGATTCTCCAACCAAGGCCAAACCTCCCAATACACTGAGCACAGGCTCAGGAAAAGGCAGGTGGATTATATGCCGGTCACTTAACCTCCGAGCAGCATTTGCAGAATTCCCCAGTGAGTGAGTTACAATTAAAAGTCACATCAACTTTCTAATCTTTTCACAGTAAAATCCCTTCATTTTATTGAAAAGCTGACTGTTGTGAATCTGAAAATGAGCACCATGGGATTTGAGTTACTGAGTAACTTGTTTTGCATTGTTTGTCCATTAGGTTTGCAACTCAATTTGCGTTGGATGTTGATGGCAATAATTTCAAAATGAGGACACAAAGCAGGTAAGTATTAAATCCAGGAGAAAATCCTGAGGAAAATCGAACACAGTATTTGGAAGGAGGTGCAGCTAAGAAGGGGAAGATGTGAATGATGTTATTGATGATTGAGGGGAATGCATTGCAACTTTGGGGTATTTATCGGCCGATTACGTTCCACACTTTAAAATTCCGACCAAGCTGAGGTATCAGGTGGAAAGCAACAAAACCATCCATGTATGTTGGGATACGAAACAGCTTCGCACATTCCCGGCTAGCAGAGTCGGTAGAACATGTGAACCTTAATCGTGGGTTCGAGCCCCAAGCTGGGCGCTGTTTAAAAATCTGAATAACCGTCGTACGGACTAGGAACATTGATCCTGTTTCTCCTTCCAGCTGCTGAACTTTTCCAGCATTTTCTGTTTTTGTTTCAGGGTTCCATCATTTGCAGTAATTTGCTTTTTTCTTTTTACTTTTACATCTTACTGCTTAAAAAACACCAACTGATCACGCTGCTCCTGGGAAACTTACAAGACAGACATTTATCACTGAAAACAACTGACACACATCAAATTGAAAGCAGTTTCATTTCCCATTTCTTTCTCTGTGTCGCTTACCAACTCTCTCTGCTCGTCCAGCTCCATGATGTAACTCTTTCGAGTACAAACACGTTTCCATCTGGTCCTATTCAGGTGAAGTTATATTGTTTACCAGTGTGAGATTTGAACTCTTGATCTTGGGAATTACAAGCCCAGTAACTCTTTCGAGTACAAACCCGTTTCCATTTGTTTCAGATGAAGTTACATTGTTTCATAGTTTGCCATTGAGAGATTTGAACTCTTGATAATCTTTTAAATGAAACCAATTAAACCAAATCAACAAAATTGGGATAAATCAGGCACAGCCCCTAATTCAGGTCAGCTTTAAAACCAAGGACAAAATTTAAAGGAACCTTACAAACTTAATATCAAATTGTGATTAAAGGGGTCAACAAAACAACCCAGTCCCCGCGGTGCACACCGAGCATGGAAGGCCTCGAGTGTGTCAGCAGACAGCGCGTGCTCCCTCTCCAGGAACATCCGGCAGCAAACGTAGCCACAAAAGAGGGACAAACAATCGGGCGGGTCTGCCCCGTTGATCGCCCGCTGCCTGGACCTGTTAATGGCCAACTTGGCCAGGCCCAGGAGCAGGTTCACGAGGAGGTCCTCCTCCTTCCGGACCCCCTTCCGCACCGGGTGCCCATAGATCAGGAGCATGGGGCTGAAGTGCAAACAAAACATCAATAAAATGCTTTTCAAATAACTAAAAAGGGAGGCAGCCTACAACACCCTATATATGCACGGTCCACAGACTCCACAAGACCACAAAAAGGGCACATGTCCTGAGAGTCTGTGAACCTATGCATCCTCTTATTATACGGGACTGCTGCAAGCAACACGCTCCAACCCAGGTCTCCGATAGAAACGGGGAGGACACCTCCATAGAGGGCCTCCCATCGGGGGCTCCAGCACCCGAGGGAGGGTGCGGGGCTTGGGGCCAATGTGGAATTCTGTCTGAACAGGGGAACGCTCAGACGGAAGACCACCGCACACCTGGGCCACCTCAAGACCCAAAATAACGTCGGGTCCGAGCACGTTCTCAGGTCTTGGATGGCATCGGCTGCGACCTGGACACTCACAAACGCGCAATGCGCCAACTCCTGCGGGAGCATCCAGCCCAGTCCTCCGCCTCCCAGCACGTCCTCGATCCTAGTCACCCCTGCAGCCACAGCCCTCCTCTCCACCAACCATTGAGAAGGACAGAGGGGCGGATTCCTGAGCAGCGGCTCTCTGACGGTAGCCGCTACCCGTGACGAGGGAGAGCTGCGTCGTGATGCAATCACATTCCAGACTTTGATCAGGTCCTGGTAAAAGACGGGCAACACCTGCAAGGAGCCACCAAGACCCCTCTGTTCTACAAACAGGAGCTGCACGTCATAATTCAGGCCGTGCACCTGACGGAAGAAATACATCATCAGGGCACACCATCTAGGAGGAGGCTCGACGTAAATGTATCACTGCAGAGTCTGAAGGTGGAAAGTCACCACCTGTGTGCGTAGGCACACTAGCGCCTGACCAACCTCCCTAAGCGGGAGACTCAGAACCTCGGCAGTGACCCAGTGCAATCTTTTGTCCCAGAAGAAGTCGACTAAAAATTTCTGGATTCTTGCGACAAAGTGCGGGGGAGGCTGTCAAAGTGACCGGTCGATACCACAGCATGGCGGAGATCAACTGGTTTATGACCAGAACTCGACCCCGGTAAGACAGCACTCGGAGCAGTCTTGTCCAGCGCAGCAGGCGAGCGGTGACTTTCGTCTCCAGTTCCTGCCAGTTCGCCGGCCAGGATTCCTCAGCAGGGCAGAGATGGACCCCCAGGTAGAGGAGGCTGGTCCTGCTCCAGGTGAAAGGCCTGAGCTCCTCGGGTAGGGGATCCATTTGCCACTAACCGACCAGGAGTCCAGAACATTTATCCCAGTAGATCCTGGCAGAAGAAGTGGCAGAGTAGACCGCCTGGCACTCGTGCATCCTCCGCAGGTCAGCTGGGTCACTAAACATAAGGAGCATTTCATTGGTGTAAGCTGAAAGGACCACCCCGATGCCCGGCCCATGCAGAACCAAGCCCGACAACCTCCTCCGCAAGAGGCGCAGGAAAGGCTCCACGCAAATAGAATACAACTGGCCAGACAGGGGGCAGCCCTGACGTACCCCTCTATCAAAGCAAAGTGGTGCAGTCAGGGACCCGTTCACCTTCATTAGACACTCCGCGACGGTGTACAAAATTCGGATCCGGCGACAAAATGCGTCCCGAATCCGAATGCTCGCACAGTTCTGAGTAACTATCCGTGATCCACCCTGTCGAACGCCTTCTCCTGATCGACAGACAGGAAGGCGCTCTACAGACCAGCCCTCTAGGAAAGGTGGATTATGTCTCGGACCAGATGGACGTTATCATAAATGGTTCGGTCCGGGACGGTGTAGGCCTGGTCAGGGTGGATCATGTGGTCAAGCACAGTGCCGAGCCGAGAAGACAAGGCTTGGGCAAAGATTTTGTAGTCCGTGCTGAGGAGGGAGACCGGCCGCCAGTTTTTGAGAAGGCGGAGATCCCCCTTCTTTGGCAGCAGGGCAATCACGGCCTTGCACCACGAAAGGGGCATCTTCCCGGTAGCAATGCTGTCCCCCAGGACCCCTGCAAAGTCGCTCCCCAAGACGTCCCAGAATGCCCTGAAGATCTCCACGGTCAGCCTGTTTACTCCTGGGGTTTTGCCCCTAGAAAGACCGTTGAGTGCGCCGGTCAGTTCCCCCAGACTTATAGGGGAGTCGAGCTTTCTGGGTGCACTCCGGGCCGAGCTGCGGAAGGTCCTCCCACAAAACTCTGCAAGCCTCCTCGCTTGACAGATCCGGAGAGAACAGGGCAGTGTAGTAATCTCGGGCTATGGCCCTGATGCCCTCCGGGTCTGAGACAAGGGACTCGTCGTCGGCCAGCAGCGTAAGGAGCTGCTGGTGGACCCCGTGCCTTTTTTCCAGCGAGTAGAAGAAGGGGGAGCCACGGACGATCTCCTTAAGGAAACAGCTCTGCGACCTCACAAACGCGCCCCGAGACCCGACCAGTAGCAAATCCCGCAGCGCGCCCTTCTTCTCATCATACAATGAATGCAGGGCCGGGTCCGCGTCGGGCTGATGGAGACGTGCCTCCACATCGAGCACCTCCTTCTCCAACTCCTCGACCCTGGACATACGTCTCTTTGTCGACCCCTTCGCGTACTCTTGGGAGAAAACTCGGACGTGAGTCTTGCCCACGTCCCACCATAGCCTCAAAGAGGGTAAGTCTCCCCGCTTCCTTCTCCTGCCAGCCCAGAAGTGACCGAACGAGTCCAGGAACCGCTGGTCTTCCAACAACAAGTTATTAAAATGCCAGTACGTGGACCCCGTCCGAACGCAGAACAAAGTGAGCTCTGCCCACACCAGACGGTGGTCCGTGCATGGAACCTGCCGTATAGAAGCAGCCGGAATACAGGACACGTACTCCTCCAAAACGTAAAGGTGGTCGAGTCTGGACGCTCCGACTCCAGGTGACACAAAGGTAAACACGCTGGCGTCAGGATGGAGATTTCACCAGACGTCCACAAAGTCGAAGGACCTGACCAGGTCACGCAACTTACTCACACTTCGCGTGCAGTGCGGGGTACCGTGACGGTCCCGGACCTCCAGGGTGCAATTGAAATCCCCCCCAAGGACGATGCACTCGCCAGCGTGGATAGAGCCGAGATGAGTGGACACTTTTTCAAAGAAGCTCGCTTGCTGCTGCGTGCCCAGGGGAGCGTACACATTCATAAAGTGAAGCACTGCCCCCCCCCCCAGACGCACAGTCAGGTGCAGCAACCGGCCTGGCACCGGATCCATGACCCCCAAGATCTCTGGCTGACAATGCGGGGCTAACAAGATAGCCACCCCGCCCGAGTTGGAGGCTAGGTGACTCAAGTAGACCCCCACTCGCCACTCCAGGAGCCACGTGGCTTTGTCTCCCAGAACGGTATGGGTTTCTTGCTAGAAGCACAACGCAAACTTCCCGTCCCTGAGGACCGAGAAGTTCTGGAACCTGCGCTGTGCGCCCCTGCTGCTGCGGATGTTGAAGTTGGCTATAGTTGTCTTCATTGTCAAAAGTACATCAAACCTTCACTGTAAGCAAATGTGCAGGAACGACGCCGGGGCCGGATATTATTGCCTCCCCCGAGCCGGTTTTTCCATGTGTTTGGGGGGTTTCAGGGGTTTCAGGGGCTGTCTCCAAATTTCGTGTCTTCCTCCGCGCCTTCTTACAGCATGGGGGCTCTCCACCCACCTCACCGGCAGCCGAGATGGCAGCTGCTGCCAGGGTCGCTTCCCCTTGTGGGGAAGGAGGTGGAGTGGTGGCCGGGGGAGGAGGGCCGGTGCCAGCCACGGCCTCTTGGGTGGAGCTCGTGGCCTTGGAGGCGGGGCAGTTCTTTCTTATGTGCCCCGCCTCCTTACAAGTGTGGCACCGCACACCCTCTGCGGTCCAGAAGACCTGATAGGTGGTCCCCTCAAAATAGATCGAGAAGGCCCCCTCCAGGCACTCCTCCTGGGCCAAGTGGACGAAAAACTGGCGCCGGAAGGAGTACATGTCGCGGAGGGCCAAGTCTTTGAGGCCGAGCGGTACTGGCGCAATCCCCGAACTATCCTCCCCCAGCTTATTAAGGTGGTGGAGGAGGAGCTCACATGGTAAGAAGGGCGGGACATTCGAAATAACAATCCTCTGGGCGGTGGCCTCAAGGGGATCCACCGCCAGAAAAGTCCCGCTCACAGTGACCCCCTTCTGCAGGGCGAGTTGCACTGCCCGCTCGGACCTCAAGAAAAATACGGCCTTTCCATACATTTTAGAGGCAGCTACTATGGCTGAGGGGCCGGCGACCCCAGCCATAGCCTTAACGCATGCCTCTATTGTCATCTCCGGGTGGGCGTCGCATTTCACCCCGAGGGCCCTGGTGAGGAGGCGGAAAGGCGACAGGGCAGCGGGAGCAGCAGGAGCCACAGAAGCAGCCACCCCCGCATAGGCCTTTTTTGAAGGCCTGCCGCCTCCACATTGGCCCTCGAGGGCCCGGCCACAGGAGATGTCGAAGTGGCCTTTGGGCCAGAGCCGCGCCCACCCCGAGAAGGGTTGGCCATTGTATTCGTTTTTTTTTCAACATATATTGATAAAGTCCCTCTCTATGGAGGGGAGGGGGGAGAGAGGTAGAAATAACCTCCCCCCTTTTTGACAGTAAGGGAGAGGAGGGAGAGGAGTAACGAGCAGGGAGGCACAGGAGGGAAAAGAGCAGGTTCAGGCTCAGGTGGGTGTCTCTGGTCCTGGAAAAGTATGTTGGGTGGGGGCCTGTTGATCTTCAGGCAGGGGGAGGAGATGTCTTCGCCAGCTCCTTCTGGCCACCGGGAAAGGGCTGTGTTTTGGGGCGGGGGGGGGGGGGAGGTTTGGAAAGAAAGATGCAATAAACCACACCCCTCTCTTCCTTCCCCAACCCCTTTTCAGTCTTCCTGCCTCCCCCTGCAATGCACAGTTCTTCAAAGCCCCCACCTTCCTCAAAAATACAGAGTCCAGGCACCCACCTAGGACGTTGTTATGAAAATCAGTTTGGGCCTCCTGCTCTTCCTGCCCTGTAGTCGCAAAGAGGCTGCACTTTCACTTTCTCTCCCTCTCTCTCCTTCGGCCCCACACAGGCAGGTCCAGCAGCAGCAACTCTGCAGCAGCAGCAAACATCCTCGACTGCAGGTCCAGCAGCAGCAGCAGCAAACACCCTCGAGTGCAGGTCCAGCAGCAGCAGCAGCAAACACCCTCGAGTGCAGGTCCAGCAGCAGCAGCAGCAAACTCCCTCGAGTACAGGAGCAGCAGCAGGAGCTCCGGAGCAGCAGCAACACCTACACAGCTCCTTTGGCCCCACACGGGTAGGTCCAGCAGCAGCAGCAGCAAACACCCTCGAGTACAGGAGCAGCAGCAGGAGCTCTGGAGCAGCAGCAACACCTACACAGCTCCTTTCGCCCCACACGGGTAGGTCCAGCAGCAGCAGCAGCAGCAAACACCCTCGAGTACAGGAGCAGCAGGAGCTCCGGAGCAGCAGCAACACCAACACGCTTTCTCCACTCGGGAGCAGCAGCAGCAACAGCAACACACCTTCTCTCCTCAATGTCTCGAATCCAAACAGTCATTATCTGCAATAAGGAACAAACCTGAGTTATGTTTTAGAAGGAAGATAAGTGGAGGTTGTTAACCTTTATTATCTGAATTACACCTGCGCGTGATTTCCGTGCAAGATCTCACAGAAATGGATAATATACAGCTCCGAGTGTGGGGTTTCTGATTTGAGAGGTTTAAAAAAACAACAAACTGCGATGTTAAGGAATTGAACCACAGTAAACCGCTTGAAAAGCAAAGCTACTCACCACTATACCACCATCTCTGAACTCGATAATTCCGCAGCTGCAAGCTTTCCCAAGGCACTTCAGAAGAGCGCCGTCGTTAAAACTAAAGCTAATACTCAGCCAAGCAAGAAGAAATTAGGTGTGGTGACAACAGTTTTCTCAGAGAGGTAGACTATAAGGGGCTTCCTAAAAATGAGAGGGAGCTGGAGAAGTGGAGCGGTTTACGGAGGGAGTCCAAAATTTTGGACCATGTCAGCTGAATGCACGGTTGTCAATGCTGTCGAGATTCAAACCCGGAATGCACAAGATGGCAAAACAGGAGGAATCTGGAAGATTTCTTGGGCTGGAGGAGGTTACAGAGAAATGAGGGGCCGAAGTCATGGAGAGATTTTAAAGTAAGGATGAGCGTTTTAAAATTGAGGCATTTCCCGGGCAGGAGCTAGTGTCGGTCAACAAGCACGGGGGTGATTGGTGAACCGGACTTGGTTCAGGTGATGTTCCAGGCAGCAGAATTCTGGATGAGCACAGGTATGTGTGGGATGGAAGATGGGAGGCCGGCTAGGTGAACACTGGAATGGTCGAGTCTGGAGTGTACAAAGTCATGGATGATGGTTTCAGCAGCTGAAAAGCTGAGGCAGGGTCGCACTTGGCCGATGTTTAGGATCTTCAGGTTTTGAGTGTTCATCTGATAACAGCCTGTCAGTCTGCCTAATATCATACAGTTTTATCAGAGACGTTAGGGGTAAAATGGATACAGCGTCCGCCATTATTTTTCAATATTAGGATTGTTATTGTATCTGTATCTCTGAAACATTATGTCACTGCGGGACTTTTCACATTTCACTGCAATCAGAAGCTGCACAAAATGTCCCAAACTGTGGCCAAGGAGCGAGAGCCTTTAAAGATAAAATTTTTCCCTTAAAGTCGCCCATTTGGGATCATTCCCTGCACGATATTTGCTATTCATGAACCATTAATATCAATGATTCTTGGCACTGGTTTCACTGAGAGGGATGAAGAGTCAGTGAACAGAGCGGAGTGTCACAGTTGTTCTGTTCCTGACCCTCCCCCTCCCGGTATTTTAGAGAGGACGCGGTGTCCCAGGGAATGTGTTCCCAATTCCGCCCGATTCCCGTCTTTTAACACTGAATGAACTGACAGCTGTCAGTAACTCCAGTATCGGAATCCTGGTGAGGGTTTTGTGGTTCAGTGTTTAGACAACACAATAACGAACAAGGTTCATAGAAAATATCGAAACTCAGATTCAGGAGGGGATGGGAATCGTGAACAATGTGCGCTGTCTGCCTTCTGATTCAGGTTCCTGAACGTTACGGGAAAAAAAAAAATGATACTTGTTGCATTGTTGCTGTTATGGTCGTATGGCCTATTAGATGAGGCGTTTTACTTCCCTCTGTCGTGCAAGGTTATCAGAAGATTGTCGGTTGAAGTGCTGTAATTTGTACTATGATCATTTCACGCAGATAAATCGCCGTGTACAGGAGTTCTCGCACACTTTGTGTGTAGAATTCTTTTTTTCTAATTCTCTCGGTAAAAACTCAGTCTTTAACTCTTTGACGGTGACACAGGTCTAGATTCCCAGTCAGCGGAAATAGTTTTGGGTTGATTTTAGTTGCTGAAGGTTACATTTTTTTTATTGAACCCTTCCTGCAATCACGAGGAATGACCTCGGTAAAGTGACAGTCAGTGCGTTAAATGTAGGGACTGAGTTGTAGAATGGTGTCGGGAATTGAAGAGGGTTACCAGGGAGTTACAGAGACAAACAGATTTAAAGAGGAAGAAAACTGAATGATTGGCGAGGAGGGAGAGAGAGGAATATGAATGGCCTTCACCATCTTTCAAAAGAGAAAATAACCTCTGTGCTAAGGAGTTGCTGATAGTGCAGAGAGCAGAAAATAGAGCTGGAATTAGGAGAACCATGGTGTTCTCTGAGGGAGAGGCAATGGGATTAGAAAATAAAAGTTGCGAGGGGGCGGAGATTAAAGGCAGGATCCTGAAATGCTGCCGTCAAAAAGCAATGGAAGTAAAGGGAAAATACGTTTAATAAATTAATAAAGTGATAGCAGAGTTTATAATGTAAGTTACTCTGTCACGTAACAGTCACTTTTTACAAGATGCGCGTTTATTGTCAGATTACTAATGAATTCTGCTTCGTTAGTCATTACTAAGTCGAGTGTGGCCGGTTCCTCTCGGTTTTAAAATACCTTCTCTCAGCAAGTTGTCCTGGTTTCAAGCTGCCAAATCACTGATTTCACTGAAATTCCGATTCAGACCAGTTGAACTGATAGAGCCAGCCTCGGGTGTCAGGGAACGGTCGGCTGACTGTTGGTGTGAAGGGCCTTTCCTCTCAAGCAATACTAATATTCCGGGATCGCTAAAAACAGGCGCTGTTCCTGAATCTCCCTGTCGCTGAGACGAAGTCTTTATCTGGACTCTTTTCGGCATCTCAAACAATGTCAAAGACATTTCCAATTTCGTGCTTTTCCACTGTTAAAGATAATAGCATTAAACCTACTCCCCGTCGGGGAATTGAACCCCGGTCTCCCGCGTGACAGGCGGGGATACTAACCACTATACTAACGAGGAATGGCTGACCTTTGCTGCAGAGTAGAGAAACCTGGGATTAACTTCACTCAGTGAAAATGAAAATGCTGAAGGGGTACAATGTGGGACTGGAGGGGTTGCGGATTCCATCAGTTTTCTCAGAGACTGGAAGGATGACCAGATAGCTTATCTGATTGAACTCGCTGTTCTTCAATTGCAAGCAGGAAATTATGATGCGTAATAACCAACAAATTGATAGATTTGTTGAATGAAATAAATTGAAATGTCCTCCAATCAGCACATTCATATCGTGAAGCATTCCTCTTTTGTGTAGTATCTCGGTTTATCAATGGGAAAATCTGACCGCCACTGAGATCCGCGGATCTAACCTTCACACCAAACTTCCAGTGAAGTTGCCAATATGGGGAATTGTCAGTGAATACACGGCACACGCCTATTCACAATCATGCGCACGACTGATGAAAAAATGTAAATCCTGCACCTGCAGTGAAAGTCTAGGAGAGTTCGGAGACAATGAAAATGTCTTCAACTGAGGTTATCTGTTTTGTTACAAAACCTGGCAAAATAACACTTCTTCTGTCCCCAATGTGGGACTTTTAATAATGATAGGGATTTATTTTTCCTCTTGAATCATTTCCCGACCAGGAACCCAAGGAGGGGAGAAAAGCCCAAATTTTAAAATGAAACGTGAATATATTTATATTCACCCTGCAGTGACGGGGAGATCCCCACTCTCATTATTGTGTCCAGCCTCCTGCTGAGCCGCCGTCTTGCATTTGTGCAGCAGCAGTTTGTTATTCGGTTCAGCTCTGTCTCTCCTGTCACTCGCTCTCCATCTTGTCGAAGGTGCTGTCTCATGAACTCCGAGAAGGTAACGCATTCGCTTATTAAAATCACAAGGCAGAGATTGTTTGAGTGAAACATTTGGTCCCAGACCGAGTGTTTCGTTCACCAGCCAGACGCCCCTGAAAATTACATGCAACACATTTACTTGCTTTATAAATGCCTGGTTACTTGTTAATATATGCACTCACCCTTGTCAGCCTCAATGGCCTGCAAAGGTAAAGCCCTCCTCCCGTCTGCTGTAGAAGCTTGACCCCTGCATTTTGAGTTCGGTAGTGCATCGCGAGTGAAGAGTGGATGTACTAGACGGCTTACAACCAAATTTCTCTGTTCCAAATTTTTCAGGATCTTTAATTGTTCAGGTGCTACCAAAAACAATTGATGATGTTATAGTTCCACCTTCTCTTGGCCACGGTTCTGAAAGTTAGGTAATTAATTTGAGCCCCGGATAGTCCGATGACTGCAAATGTATGTTGCTACTAATGGTATGTGAAAACTAGACTTTGTGCTTTCATTTGCTGAGTGAATAGTACTTGTGTCATCTCTCCTCTCCCATTCCCGTTCTTGAATCCTGCCTCCAGGAGGTATCCTTTGTGTCAAAATGGTTTCTTGTGGTCTCTGGAGCTATGCAATTTCGGCATGCGTGAGTGGTTGATTGGCAGTTGCCCCTTGAGGTCTGCCGTAATGCTCGGAATGACTACTGGACTTTTTGCAAAAGTTAAAAAGAAATGTTTCAATGATGGGGATTAAACAATCATAAACAGCGAGTCAAAGCTTGATCGTTGAGATTTGTCATTTAAATTTCTAATCAGGTGACAAGAATCACTCATTGGCATCCCAAAACATCAAAGTTTCTCGGCTGCGCTAAGCGGGCCACTATATGCCTTACAGAGTGGTGAAACAAAGTATTTCTACATTATCTCAAATATGACATCCTGACAAGATCGGGATCCCCATCCCTTGAGAATGGTTAAGAGTCAACCTCACATTTCTGCAGGCCAGACTGGGAAAGGACAACAGATCTCCATCCTGAAAGAGCAGTTGTGAGCCTGATTTTTTTTTACAACAATCGATGATAGCCAGATGCGGGTCAGCATTACTTAATTCATATTTACATCACAGAATTTCTCAACCAATTTTAAATTCGATCAGCTGCCGAATTTGAGCATTCACCTCTCTGGGTTACTAATCCAGGGCCATGACCAGAGAATATGTTAATGAATCGGATTCAGGCATAGAAAGTACTATAGGCAAATTTGCAGATTACACCAAAATAGGTGGGAAAGGAAGTTGCAATGAATAAATAAGGAATTTACAAATAAATATGGACAGGTTAGGTGAACTGGCAAAAAGTTGGCAGATGGAGTTTAACGTTGATAAGTGTGAGGCTGTCCATTTTGGCCGGAAGAATGACATGGTGACTTATTATTTAATTGTAGAGAAACTTCCGAATGTGCCAGTTCAGAGGGATCTGGGTGTCCAAATGCATGAAACGCTGAAAGGTACTTTGCAGGTACAGCAGGTAATAAGGGAGCCAAAGGGAATTTTGGCAACTATACAAGACATTGATGAGACCACACCTGGAGTACTGTGCACAGTTTTGATCCCCTTATTTGAGGAATGATGTAATTGCACTGGAAGCGGTTCAGAGAAGATTCACTTGCTGGATTGCAGAGTTGCGGGGCTTTTCTACTGAGGACAGATTGAGAAGTCTAGGCCGATACCCACTAGGGGTTAGAAGGATGACACAAGATCTAATGGAAACATAAAAGACGCTAAAGGGGATATACAAAGTAGACGTGCAGCGGAAGTTTCCCCTTGTGGGGCAATCCAAATCGAGAGGCCATATTTTCAGGCTAAGGTGTGGTAGATTTAAATTAGATATGAGGAGGAATTACTTTTCTCAAAGGATATTGAAGCTGTGGAAGTCACTACCTCAGAGTGCAGTGGGTGCATTGCGCTTAATACATTTAAGGAGGTCTTAGATAGACTTTTATTTAGTAACGGGTTCAAAGGTTATGGAGTGGGTGGGAAACTGGAGTTGAGGGCGAAATTAGATCTGCTACGATCGTATTGAATGGCAGGGCAAACTCGAGTGGTTGAATTCCTTACTCCTGCTCCTAGTTCTTATGTCCTCATGTTCTTACATTCATATTTTCTTCTATTTCCACTATTCTGCTGGTACATTTTCTCCAGCACAAACAGATGCACTTGGCGGATGATCCAAGTCTCACAGCCATTTCGAAGTGCGATTGCAGCAACAGCGTTGTTGGTCTTTCTCAAACTCTCAGACCTTCCTGCAAAAATCTGGGAAGCTGAGGTCCTACCTAATACATAATGATAATGGTGGAGTAGGGGATATGCCGGGCCATTAACTTACAGATTGTGGCTGAAAGCAAATCTGCTGTTGCTGATGGCCCACAGTGCTGAATAAATGCCCTTGATTTGAACTGTTAGATATGTTAGAAACCTATCCCATTTAGGAAAATGTTAGTGTCACACAGCATGATAGATGGTTCCTCAGATTGAAGTGAAGAAAATTGGTTTGTGAAGAATGACACTTATGTCAATATTTGTTCAATCATTAAGTCGGTTTGTGAAGGTTGACATTTAAGTCAACCTTTGCTCAATCTTAAACTTATTCACGGAATTAATTATTATGATCATCTGATTGTCGCCATCATCCTCTTCGTCGTCTTCAATTCCTCGAAACGAGGATGCGATCGGACAGGCTTCATGATTTCTGCGTGCACTGGTGTCTAAGCAGCTCAATACTGGGGCCAAAGTTCTTCACGTAGAGAGGTTAGCAATTTCTCTGAGGAAGGGGATATTGTTCTGTTCTATCTCCTTCTGGTTTTGTCGCTCCTCCGCAGCAAGCTCATATGGTTAGTCTGTGACTGCGCTGCAGATTATTGGATCAGGCACTGCCATATGGCATGATTATCGGCAGCCTCCTCCCATACAATTCGATGCCTGTTTTGCCCTCTTTTGAACGTGGCCGTCATGGTGCCCTTAAAACATTTTATCTGCCCTCCTTGATTCTTGGTGACTTCGTCAAGCTTTGAAAGGAGCTTCTGCTTCAGAGGCTGTTAAATTGACATGTGAATTCATTCTCCAGACCAGTAGAGCTGATATCACATGGCCAGCGTTTTGATATTGGAGGAATTGTTGTCGTGGGGGACACCGCATATTTTCACATTTCTCACCAATTGGCATTAAGCACCCTCTAGAGACACCGCTGGTGGAATTTCTCCAGCATCAGAAGTTTTTTTTGGCAGGTGACTCAAGTCTCAGAGCCATCTTGAAGGTTGCTGACAACAAGACCGTTGTTGGTCTTGCTCAAAATCTCAGACCTTCCTACAAAAATCTGAGAGCAGAGATCCTACCGGCAAAGTTCAGCAATGTCATCATTATTCCACTGTTTAAGATGAGTGATAAATCAATCATTGTGAATGATCGGGACATGTCCCTTCAGTCCACTCTGAGGAAGATTCTCACGTGAATCCTTCTCAATCATCTTCTGCCCGTCAGTGAGTACATCCTTCCAGAGATCTAATTTGTATTCTGGCCATCAATGGGAAGCACAGACATGATATCTGTCTCTCAGCAAATGCAAGACAAGTGTTCAGAGCAGCACATGGCCTTTTATAATCAGTCAAAAGCGTTTGAACCAATGAAAAGGGGAGCTCGTTGGAAATTCTCCCGGAGACTTGGAAGTCCAGTAAAAATGTTTTAAATTGTAGTCAGTGTTGTAACGTTGGAGGAGAGACAGCTATTTCAGACACAACAAGATCCAATGAGCAGATAATCTGTTTTTCTGTAATGTTGATTGCGGGCAGTTGTAGGGGGAGGGGGAGAAATAAGGACCAGAATTCTGGGGAGAGCTCCCATGCTCGTCTTTTAGATAGAGCCATGGTGTATTTTACAGCAACCCAAGCAGGCAGCTGAGACCTCATTTACCCTAAAAGCAAAGTACTTCCCTGTCAGTGGACACCAGTTGAGGTCTGTGACCTGAGGGAACATCATTCTCCACTAAACACATTGCCAAAACAAGGCGCCTCACCAGCCCCTTGTGTTTGCTGATCTACTTCACCTTCATCAGAGAACAATTAACGGTTAGTCTCTGACTCAAAAACTGCTGAACGTCTATAGTACACATGAGATTCGGACTTAATGCATTCTGAAATCGCAGAACTGGAGAAATATCCAGCCTGAATGGAATCCCTATGGTCCATGGTTCCTGTGGTGTCTTTGAAAGACATGTCATCCCTTTGTCTGCACTTTACCTGTAGGTCTCATAAATCCCACCTCCACACTCGCCAGTCATCATCCAGTTTCCTTTTAAAAAGTACAATTGAAACAGCTTCCACCATGTCTTCAGGCAGTGTATTCCAGATTCTAATAACTCTATATAAAAATATGATCTTTTTTTCTGTCACCTCGAATTATTTTAACAATTGTTGTATACATTGTTACTGTTCCTTGTTCCAGTGAAAACAGATTCTCCTTACTCTCCCTAAGCTGCACATTAATTTCATCCCTCTATTCAATTCCACTGGTCTAAGTAGGACAAGTCCAGCTTCTCCAGTCTCCCCACAGAACTGAATTATTTTTATCTCTGTCACCATTCCAGTGAATCTCCTCTGAAATTCTCCTAGGCTCTGAAATCCTTTCTAATATGTAGTGAGTAGATTTAAGCACAAATCCTGAGCTTAGGATTATCCAGTGTTGTATGAAAATTCAACATAGCTTCTTGCTTTTGTGCTCTCGGCCTTTATGCACAAACTGATACACCCTCAGTGCATTCTTAACAATCTTATCAACTTGTTCTCACAGTGATAAAGAAATGTGCACACGTGTCCTTTCTGTTCCTGCACAATGTTTAAAATTGTACATTTTAGTTTAAATTATTTCTCCTCATTCCTCCTCCCAAATGTGTACTTCACACGCTCCTGAATTAAATTTCCATTCCCTGTGTCTCTCCATTTCGCCAATCTCTGTATATCTCCTGAAGTTTATGACTATGGTCCTTACTGTTTACATTTCTGGATCCCTGTAATCTGCAATTATGGACATACAAAATACTAGACCATTTGGCTCCTCGAGCCTGCTCCACCATTCAATAAGATCATGGCTCGTCTGTTTGCTTTTTAATTCTACATTCTCATCCAAACCCCATAAAATCTGAATCACTTGCCTCACCAAATCTGCCTGAAAGTGATTCAGCATCACCATCTCCATTGCTGTCGGCCTTCTGAGGCAAAGATCCAAAGTCGCCGAACACTGAGAGAAACCAGGTCCTCCTTATCAATATCAGAAAAGGGAGCCATCTAATTTTAGAACAGTGCCCCCTGGTTCTTGAAATGATGTCTTTCATAAAGAATTCAACGATATTTAGGTCTACCATACAGACCAGTGATCATCTTACCGACCCCTCATACAAAACTGTAGATTCCTCTCCAGTCTGAATAACTTTTCCCGCTGATAATTCTCTCTTCGACAACTGTGTATCCAATCTGTCACTCTCCCTTTAACCCAAGACATTCAGTTTCAGTAGCAACTCCCTTAAATGGCACTTGGTCACATTTTGTTCATATAGATATCATTATGTTAACTTCCCTAATCAACCGTCTCGTTACTGAGGGAAAGAATTCCATCATGTTTACCAGATACGACTAATCATTAACATGCTCGTGTTTCTGGTCATTTATGAAGCTATTTATCTGAAAAACAAACAGATAGTTCTGCCAGGATTATGGTCTGCTGGAATTACTCCACCGCTGCCATTATTATGACTGCTCTGTTGTTCCAAGGTTAATCCCTATTGGCCCTATAATATAGCACACGGCATTTTCAACCATCAGGGCATCTAGCACTAATCCCAGGATTGAAAGGTTATGGTCGGTGCCTCCGCTATTTCCATCATTCCTTCCCTCAGTCGTACTCATACATCCCACATAGACCGGGTAAATATTCTACTTTATTGTGGTATAAAAAAGTGCTGGATTGAAATGAGTTAATGCAATCTGTTTGTTCAGTGATTGTGAGTAATATCAGTCTACATGGGTCTTAATTGTGTCACTGGGGTATTTCCCCCTTCTATTAATAAGGATATATTTCAATGCATTATCCCATAGCGTCAGCGGGAGAATCAATTCCAACACCAACAGTGATCAGCGTCACCAGTGAGAGGGAGAGGGGAGATCAGAATCTTAGAAGAACAGGTTTGAATGTTCGAACAATGGATCAGAATCTTACAGCAACAGATTGGAATGTTACAAGAATGTGCAGAAGTTTATCCTTGGCACTTTACTCGCTTTCTACGTATTATGATAGTTTGCCATCAGCCGATCGCACCTATTACTTTTTTCAGGTTGTACAAGGAGGTTATTATCCCATCCTGGCTCTTGTTGGTGTACCTAGTAAGTATCTCTGCCCAGTTATTTATTCTATAAACCACATTTAACTTGATTGCTGTACTTGATTTGTGAATTTTGGAAAAATTGTCTTCAATTTCAGTCAGAAATGTCGCTCCCTATAAACAGAATCTTAGACTGAACCAGCTTGTCCAGAACATGTGTGATCCCTTTGACCCTGAGGTGATTATTGGCCCCATATTCTCTCCACTCCCAATCCTTCCCACTACCTTCTCCATAATATCATCCATCACCATCTCCGCCTCAGCCCAGCTACTGAATAAACCCTCACCTCTGTCTCAAGCTAGAATCGACTATCCCAGTGTTATCCTGGTCGTCCTCCCACTTACAACACTTCATAAGACCCAACAAATCCCAAACTACTTTTTGCATCTCTTAACTCACACCAAATCCGTTTCACCCAGCACCTCTGTTCTCACTGACCTACTTTGCTTCCTGGTCTCGTATCACCTCACTTATAATATTCTCATCCTTACGATATGATCCCTCCATGCCTAACTTCTGTGATTAAATCAAATCGCTCTGTTAGTTTTGCATATTCTTGCAAATTGCTCTGCTGAAGTTTTAGTCTATATAATTACAACATGATTATAATTCACGCTATATCTCCCCATGGCCATGATTCTGGTCTTTGTAGATGGTCACAGTCACTGTGCCAGATTTCTGAAGCTCAAACAATGAAATGCTGCGGGAGGCGCTATCATTGACTTCCCAGCGTCTCCCAACTGGTATTCCTTGTTGCACAGACGTTTTCAGCAGCTTTGAAACATGAAACTCGGATTGTTCCTGGTCATTGAACGTTTGTGTTACTCACTCTCAGCTGTACATTTTTCCCGCAACACAGTGAACCACCACGAGTGTTATCTTAAATGACTAGGCACAAAACCTACAGCTGTGGGGAGTTTGACCGAATTCTTTAATTAAAAAGTTTGTGGAAGTGTTATTGATGGTTTTCTCTAGCTCACTGTGTAGTGAGCTCCTGCTTAATTGCTGGAAGGACAGTGAATTTGGAAACCAAGCTCGTGGTGAGCTATTGGCATAGTAATTACCTTTCACTTGAGTCTGTAACATGACCAACAAATGGAGAGGGACAGCTCTGTAAAAAATGGAGGAGGGGGCGGTTGTGCCCTATCCAGCCCCAGTTTTTCAAGAACACTTTACCAACCTCCATCTAACTCAGGAGAAGAGAATGAGGCAAACCTGACTCAACAAGGAAGTGGTGAAGGAGCTTTTCCATCCACTTAAATGAAAGTGCGAACCTCATACCAGGGTGAGGAACGTGCTGTCAAATGCTGTTAACATCACAGCTTCATTGAACTTCGATGGATTGGATCTTTCCTGAAAGGATGATCTCAATCGATCTGTCCAGCAGGTGACAGAGACCATACATGCCGGGTGAGATGAAGACGTTGTTTTTTCACCTCAGCAGGGAGAAGCAGGATTATAATTTCCATGGTTTTCCCAGCATAGAAGGATCCCGCTGCTGAATGTTGCTCTGCAGAGTCCCCTTGCCAACGTGGAGACATACAGGAACAGCAGCATCTCTTACCCCATTAAACTACAATACCTGTGTGCCCATGCACAGTACATGTTGGTGAACGTTCGCTATCCCAACAATAGCCACAAAACCCCCATTCTGAAGCAGTCGACCATTTCCTCCGTCTTCTGATCTTTTTCATAACTGAAGCATGGCTTCTCGGATATGAATTCTACCGCCGCGGTATGTAATTCAAAACACCCACACCCTCATCAGTCCCCATTGCCAAGCAACAATCTGAAAATACCACATGTCTAGAGTTAACATCTATCAGTGTGATGAATCAATGTTTCTGATTCCTGAACCACCGATTGTTACCAACCCCCCACCCCCACCCACCCCCCACTGCCCACCCCAGTGCACGCTGGAGCACGTGGTGAAGTACATGGATTTCTGCTGCTTTCTTTACACAATCTCCATTATGAGGACAAATGTTTTGTCACAGAAATGCGGAGGATACTTCAGGGGGAGGAGCTGGAGCCAGATGGGATATTTTCTGGGTGCCTTCGACCCGGACAGGATGTTGGCAAGAGCTTGCTAAGACTTCGGTTCCCATTGGACAACATCCCTTTTCCATCATGGTTCCCCCATTCTGCACTGTTAAATCCAACTGATACGCCAGTCACAGCTTCCCCTTGGCCAGCACCCGGTTAGAAAAAAGCAGCATAAAAAACAATATCATTCGCATCTTTATCCAACAACAAATCCAATTATGCAAACAAAACTGAAATATTTACCCTAGTGTGTTCCTTCAATGTTTGTCTAGTGGTACCCCCCACCCCCCCACCCCCGGCTTGCCTAGTGTTCCCGCGCAGTGCTTAACCAGTGAACCCCAAACATATGAACAAGGAGCAGGAGTTTGACGTTCGGCTGCTCGGGCCTGGCCCGCCGTTTAATAAGATCATGGCTGATCTAAAATAAATCCTATCCTCGATGACCTAATAAGAATCTGCCTTAAAAATATTCAAAGGATTTGTTCCCACCCCCGTTTCAGGTGGGGGGTTCAAAAACCTCACGACCCCCTGCGAGAAATAACTGGCCTCATCTCTGTTATAAATATGGGACCCCTTATTTTTAAACAGTGAATCCAAGTTCTAGTGTCTCCCACAAGAGCAAAAATCCCCTCCATGTTCACTCTGTAGACTTCCCTCAGGATTATATATGTTTCAATCGAGTCGCCTCACACTCTTCTAAACTCAAGCGGATACATTCCAAAATTGTATTTATAAGATAACCTGCCCATTCCAGATCTTACTCTGGGAAACATTTTCTGAATTGCGTCCAACACATTTGCAACCCCCCTTAACTAATGTGTCCAAAATTGTACGCACTACTTCACATGTCTTTTCAGTCGTGTTCTGCACAGCTGAAACATAGCCTATAAACTTTTTTATTCAATACTCGTCACAATAAATAACAACATTCTAGTAGCTTTCTTATTTAATTGCTGTAGCTGCATGCTAGCATCTTGCAATTCATGCACTAAGAGCCGCCAATCCTTTTGCATCTCGGAGCTCTGAAAGATATCCCTATTTAGATAAAATGTCTCATCTCTATTCCTCCTGCCAAAATGGGGAATTTTAAACTTTACAACGTTATACTCCATTTTCCAGATCTTTGCCTTTTTCGAAATCTTTTCCAGGCTCAGATTCACTTGTAAAAATTGTGTTTCCCTTCTTGTTAACTTCCTCATGTTCTCTCTACAAATTAATTTCATCCATATCTTTGTGCCAGCAGAAAATTAGCCAAGTATATATCCATAATGGGGATGTGGTGCACCTCAGATGCATCACCCTGAAGGGTGTAGCCCCATTTAAGACTTTCCCTCGTCTCTCAAAGCTGCATCCCTCCCGTAGGTCAGCTTGCTCTGTCTGACAGCCAGGTCTTTTCACCTCCCTGCACAAAACAACAGTGCAGATTCCCTTAGCTCCTCCTTTTACTGGACTGGCCTTTGTCAATGACCCACTGCTTGGGGGATGTGGTGGTGTAGTGCTAATGTTGCTGCTCTTGTAATTCAGGACTAATGCTCTGGTGACACAGGTTCAAATCAAGTGAAGCAATTGCTAATTGCCATAAAATCCATCTCGTTCATCAAAGTCATTTAGGGAATGAAATATCCTCCGCCCCTTATTTGGTCTGGCCTACATGGGACTCCAGACTCAGAGCAATGTGAGTTAATCTTGAATACTTTCTGAAATTACACTAATGGGGAAATTATGAATGTGAATTAAATGCCTGGCTAATGGCACCCACATCACGTGAATGCAGAAATAAATGCTGTTCCAGGGCAAGTACAACACCCTTCAATGTGGAAAATTGCCCAGCTATTTTCTGTACAGAAATAAACAGGAGGAATATAAGTCAGAAATTGCCAGGTCATCTATAGTCAATCACGCGGCACATGCTTAGTTAGAAACTGTTCAATGACGCTTAGTTTGGTTTCAGCCAGGGCCACTCGTTTGACCTCATTTCAGTCTTGGTTGAAACATGGACAAAAAACCTTGACTGCCAGAATGAGGAAAGGCTGACTACCCTTGACAGCAAGGCCACGTTTGACAGAATGTGGCATCAAGGAGCCCTAGCAAAGCAGGAGTCATTGAGGGTGGATTGGTTTGGGGGTGTGATGGGCGGTATATCCACTGGTGGGTGTCATACCTAGCAGAACTAAAATGGTTTTGGTTGTTGGAGGTCAGTCATCTCTACACCAAGTCATAACTGCAGTTCTTCCTCAGTGAAGTGATCTCGCCCAACCATCTTCAACTTATTAATGAAAAGTCGTCCTTCCATCACATGGTCAGAAGTGCAAATGTTCGCTGTTGATTTCACAATGTTCAGCACAATTCACGTCTCCCTGGATACTGTAGCAGTCCATGTCGAAATGCAAAAAGAGCTGTACGATATCTAGGCTTGGGCTGAAAAGTGGCAAGTAACGTTCATTGCACACAAAAAACCGGCAATGAACATCACCCACAAAAGAGAACTTAAAACTCGCTCGTTGACTTTTAGTGGCATTGCTTGCACTGAATGGAACATTATCAATATCTTGGGTCCCATTGACTTGAAACTGAAATGGACGAGTGACATCAATACTTTGTCTGCAAGAGCAGGTCAGAGGCTGGAAATCCTGCAGTGAGTAACTCAATTCCTGACTCTCCAAAGTCTATCCACCGTCTACAAAGATAAGTCAGCAGTGTGATGGAATACTCCCCATTTGCCTGGATGAGTGCTGTTCCCACAACACTCAAGAAACTTGACAAAATGCAGTGCAAAGCAGACTAGTTGATTGGCACCACACACAAAAGCATTCACTCCCTCCACCAGCGACGCATTGTAGCAACAGTTGTATCATTTCCAAGATAGAAACCAAGCATTCACCAATGCTTTTTCGACAGCACCTTCAAATCCAATACGAGTGCAATCGAGAAAGACAAGGAGAGCAGATATTTGCGAACAGCACTACCTGGATGTTCTCCTCCAAATTACTAACTACCCTGACTTTAAAATAAATCGCTGTTCCTCAATGTCGCTGAGTCAAAATCCTGGAACTCCCTTCCTAACTGCACTCTAGGTGCACCTACATCAGATGGAACTCAGCGGTTCAAGAAGGCAGCTCAGTACCACCTTTTCAATGGGAACTAGGTATGGACAATGAATACTTGCCCAGCCAGTGAAACCCGCATCCTGTCAATGAATAACAGAAAATAATTTCACTAGGCAGCATTACCTGAAGGACAGACGTGTTCTCTGTTACAACCTGTCGATGGGTCAATCGTGAAACTACAGAAGTGATCACTTCAGAGATGCAGTCAAGAATGCAGAATGTTTAGTTTCTTAGATAAATGGAATAACATCGATAGAATATATTCAGAATTTACAGCCATACTTATGTTTTTTTTATTCTGTCAAGAACATGAACTTATACAGCTTAGAAAATAGAAATTAAATCATGTCTAATTTTAGCATTGCACTCAACAGAGCTCTGCATGGCTAATTTTAGGTAAGTCCTCGGTATTTCTTTTCGCTTTTTCGAAATGTGCTTCAATTAAATTTCACCAATGATTTCCCAGGATCTACCTGTTTGGGTTAAAGTATGAAAAAATGACCCATTGAACGCGTAATTGGTTCAAAATCTGTTTCAGATACTTCACCATCTCAGGGAGGTCTCTGCAACCCATAGCATCCAGGGAATGGCATATGATTGTACATTGCTGCATGCTCCATAAAATGGCATTGTGGAGGAGGCTGCCACTGGAGCTGGAGGAGGGCGAGCAAAGGATCTTTACCTCGAATGTGGATGATGAGGTAAATCAGAAAGAACATGAGACGGATAATGATGTGGTGGGTAGTAAGGCAGAAAGGCCACGGGAGACTCCCTGGCGATAAGGGGCATGGTGTGACCAGTGATGGGCACAGGAGCCCATGAAGGACTTCATCATGACCAGAGAATGTTTAATACAGCATCGCTTCACATGATGGCTGCCATGGAAGAGGATGAACCAAGGCATGGAAGAGAAGGGTATAATTTCAAAACATCAAAGACAGGGCAATGTATCTATCATATCACACATGAGGGATTTTTTCTGGATACGACACACAAGCTGTTGGAGAGAAAATGGTCACCCCTGAACACATGTTGACTTCAACATCTTGTTTGAATATTTCGAATTGCTCATGTAAAGTATTTTTTTATTATTCATGGGATATGAGTGTGTCACTTGCAAGGCCAGTATTCGTTGACAATCCATAATTATTCTTCAATGGTTTCCCTTGCTGGGCCATCTCAGAAGGCTTTTAAGAGTCTACCACATGGCTGAAGTTCTAGAGTCAGTCCGGGGAAGGATGGCAAATTTCCTTCCCTAAATGACATTAGGAAAACAGATTGTTTTTTAATAAAAAGATCAATGATGGTTTCACGGCCAACATTACTGAAACCAGACTTATGTTGCACATTTAATAATAGCGTTTAAATTCCACCAGCTGCCATGGAGGAATTTGAACCCATGGCCAAGAACATCGAAGTGGACTCCTGGATTACTTGTTCAGTGACAATATCCCCAAGGCTTCACCAGATAGATGTTACATGTATTTCTGAAAATCCATAGGTTACCCAAACACCAGTGTGAACAAAATCGTTCTCTAACTACCGCTGTTTCGAGCACTCATGTATATTCCTAATGTTGTATTGAACTTTTTCCCTCGGAGGAGGTGCAAACAGGCTGCTCACCTCTGTGACTATATGATTGTGAGAATCATGGTGGTCTGCCTCGTCGTTCAAGAAACTGTTGGGTCTCTCCCTGTGATGGCACTACCTGCATCGCTGCAGGAACAGCTCACGCACTTGGACCCGGGTGTCAGATGTTGCTTCTATCTGATGGATAAAGGAATCAGAAGGGGCTGAGATTCCCTCAAATTTCACCTGCCCCTCGCCCACTTTTTATGATCTCACAGCCTTGGGGATGGTGCCCCGTTGGTTGGATTGAGTGGGCATCTGGTTCACTACTGGGATTCCCTCGAGGTACTGATCTTGCACCAATGAGGTACTGCTGTTCAGGGCCCTGAGCTCAACCCCCACTACTGCAATTGAGCTGGTGCCACAGTGCAGGATATCTCACACCTGCTGCATTGACTCACCACGAGGTTGGTCAATCTCTCATGGTTTCTCGTCATGGGCTCCCCATACCAGAGTCAAGATCTAAGTCATGATCACCATGAGCTCCACAATTCAGAGCGAATGAGACCTCAATGTTTCAGGCAACTGTGTCGATGGCATCATATCTGCTGCTCTGTTTACAAATAATGAATCCCAAACTGAGACTCCGGAGGCTTTCTCTCACTGTCCCGAGGGGTGCCGCAGTTTCAGTCCTACCTGCTCAGGAGGGAAGAATGAACACAAATCTCAGAATATGATACTTCCTCCTATGGCTGATGCTGTGCTCATCACCCTGTGGTCCCCACCTTATGTTGGCAGTTGCACCCAGTGTCGCATGAATCTCTGGGCTGTTGCCTGTTAAATGCAATGGCGCTGATGGTGCTTTCTTGGGCAAGCCTACCTCCTCCTCGTGGACGGGAGGAATGGGGGAGTGTGCGGTGGGTCTGGAGCTCTGGGATTTGTGAGAGACACACAAGGCAGCCATGACTTGATGTCATGCAGATAATCCTCTTTCTAAGTGACTTTCTTCCACATCTCTCTCGGAATTTGGTTTATGCCAATCACTGTCTTTGTGCCTAAAGAAAATCATAACTTTTTACACATTACCAATCCGGCCAGAGATTTCATTCCAAATCCCGGTTCCTTCAATCCCCCCACCCGCACTCCCCTACCCCCCTCTCCCAACCCCTGAGGGAACTTGGGCCCTTCATGGAACAGTATGTGCCTGTGTCATTCTACCCCTGTCAGGAGGATGTCCAGGCCGTGCTCCATGAATCAGAGGGCAGCTGCCTCCTGGGACTCTGAAGGGAGACTGGAACATTCAAGGAACATGATCTCCTGCTATGTTTCTACCTCTGTCAGCTGGATATCCTGGCCATGCTCCGTGAAGCAGATTGCTCCATCTCCCCGTAACTCCTGGCATCTCCATCGGTCTGCCATCCAGGTGTAAGGGAATAGTCTGTATAGGGTCAAGATGCGTGTTATTCATGCTGTTCCTATCATGAATCTCGTGGTATGTATTGTAGGTTAGAAGGGAGGTGCTTCATTTTGTGCCGTATGAGAAAATGTTTGGTGGGACACATGCCAGCGGCCTCAGTATTGCCTCAGAAATGACAGGGTGGCAATTCATGTCTCACATCAGCAGTCAGATAACTCATGAAAGGATTTTCTTAATAATTTTCTGTTTTTTATCGAAAATTAGGTTTACGGAGTTGGTGTATTTTCTGTCTGTGTGTGCGAATTAATTACATTTTGTAGTCAAGCAGACATGCAATTTGAAGTTATAAACAGATGTATGGTGTAGACGTTTCTTTATATTGCTAAGGAGTAAACGTGTTTGAGGGCATAACACATAAGGGGTAAAATAAATTTGCAGTGTTATATAGTTGCTGTTCGGATTTAGTTTATCAAAGGGATCTCAGTCTGTATACAAATAGCCAGACAAGATAGCAAAGGTGCGTGTTTATTTGTCTCAAGACTTATTGACAACACATCGTGGCAACTTGAAAATATTTTCATTAGCGGCATTAGGAGCAAGTAAAGTTACAAAGAAACATGGACACAATGGAGTTAACAAATTTGAATGCGAGGTCGATGTCGAAAGGGAAAAGGAGTTCTCTGTCAGGAAGAATACATTGTAGGACCGAACAGAAGTGTGAGAAGCCTCCAGCATTTGTACATAAACCTGCGGTCTACAGAAACGGAAGCTGGAAGGAGACATTTTGAATTCTACTGTTTGGGATATTAGGTTAACCTGTTGGACAGACTTAAGAGCTAAAATGTGTTATTTTTACCCTTGCCTTAAATGGAAAGTAACTGGGAGCATAGTTAATTAGCGATTTTACGAGTTATTCGAGTGATAATTTGTAGTTCTGCTTATGAGTTTCAATCCCCTCTTTTGTCAATAAATATTCAAAGAATATTTATGTGTCTGTTTTGGTTGACCAGGAAAAGATTGTTGCATCAGGGTACAGAGGTTAGAGCAGATTGATTGCATTGGAGCTGAATAGGGGACACAGACATGGCTAATGAGTAAACCAAGACAAAAGTTATTTAAGGGGTCAGCTGACACAGAACAACACAGTTTCAGGAGTCAGCGAGATGAACAGTAATTACCTGCATTGCAAAATCAGAATCCTCAACGCAGAGAGGCAGAACCCAGAAGGCCAGCCTCATGTCTTGGGGACATGAGGTCAAATCCAACTACAACAGCTGGTGGAATTTAAATTAATTAATAGAAACTGAAATTGGAATCTAGTCTCAGTATGCTATTTTATACTTTCATGGGATGTGGGTGTCGATGGGTAGGCCAGCATTTACAGCGCATCCCTAATTTTCCTCATTCAGAAGGCATTAAAGATTCAACCAGAGATAAGGCAGGAGTAAAAGTCTTGAACCCGTGGCTCATTTTGCAGAAATGAGAAGGGACTTGGCTGAGGTGACTGGACAGCATGACTGGAGGATAAAACAGTGGGAAACCAGTGGAAAGCAAAAAAAAGCACGATCCTAATTGTATAAAAATACATGGCCCCTACAAAAATAAGAGCAGTGCTGTCAAATCTAGAGCCCTTTGATTGTCCAGAGGAATACAAGGGAAGATCAAACAGAAAAAGAAAGCGTATGTTTGGCAGAAAGAACTAAGCACTGCAGAAAGCCTAGACGAATATAGGAAGTGCTGGGATGAAGTAAAATTGGAAATAAGAAAATCAAAGGGAAGACATGGACAAAGATTAGCAAGTAAAGTTAAAGATAACCCAAATATAATATACCAATAAGTTAAAGATAAAACGTTATTTAAGGAGATATTGGGACCTTTCAGAATTTAGATGGAAATTTGTGTGTAGATGCAGTGGCTGTGGGAAGCTTTTTGAATATTTTGTCTCCATCTTCACAAAGGTCAGGGAAGATTTAGATAAAGTAGTCCAGGAGGAACACTGCGAGATATTGGACTGGATAGTCATAAAGATGAGGAAGTACTCGAAGGGTTGAAATCCTTGAAATATGATAACCAACCAGGGCCAGATGGATTGTTTCCAAGGCTGTTGAAGAAATTCAGGGAGGAGATAGCATATGCTCTGAGGATGATTTTCCAATCTGCAAAATATACAGGGAAGTTACCGGAGGTGTATAGAATTACAAATGTAGTTCCATTGTCTGAAAATGTATCAAAGGAAATTCCAAACAATTATAGGCCATTGGTCTTAGATCAGTGGTGAGAAAATTAGTGGAATAAATTCTGAGGATTAGTTGTCATTTGGAAGGGCATGGACTAGTCAGTGATGGTCAGCGTAGATTTGTTAAATGGAGGTCTTGCCTCACAAATTTGAGTGAATTATTTGAGGAAATGACAAGAAGGGTTGATGAAGGTCGTGCAGTGGATGTTGTGTACATGGATTTTAGAATGGCATTTGACAAGATCCCACATGGCAGATTAAGCAGGAAAATAAAAGCCCATGGGAATCAGGGTAATGTCTCAAACTGCATAAAATGTTCGCTTTTGTAACAGGAAACAAAAGGTAATGGTCGATGGATGCCCCAGTGAAGTGAAAGTTGTCTCAAGTGGTGTTCCTACAGGGCTCGGTGTTTGGACTGTTGCTGCTTGTGTGATATATTACCGATTTGGACGGGATTGTGGGAGGTACGATTGTGAAATTTGCAGTTTACACAAAGATTGGCGGAGTAATGCATGGTGTCAAGGATAGCCATAATAACAAAAATTATATAGGTTGGGGATGGAGTGGGCGGTAACGTGGCAGATGTATTTAAACAAAGAGAATTGTGAGGTCATACATTTAGAGAGGGCAAACAGTTACCGAGATTACACAATAAATGGGGTATAAAAAGAGAGGTAGATGAAGTGACCGATCTCGGCGTATGAGTACACGGGTCCCTGTAAGCAGAGTTCAAGTAGACGGGGTTGTAAAGAAGGTTTATGGAATATAAAAGGAACAATTTAATGTTGGAATTGTATAAAACACTGCTGAGGCCACAACTGGAGTATTGTGTGCAGTTCTGGTCACCACATTACTGGATGGACGTAATTGCTCTGGAGAGATTGCGGAGGAGGTTTGCAAGAATGTTGCCAGGGTTAGAAAAGTGTAGCTATGAGGAGAGGTTGGATCGGTTGGGATTATTTTCCTTAGAACAAAGAAGTCTGAGAAATGACTTTATTGAGGTGTACACAATTATGAGGGGATTAGATAAAGTGGACAGGATAAAATTGTTTCCCTTGTTGGAGAATTCTAGAAGCAGGGGACATAGATACAAGAGAAGTGGCAGAAGGTGCAGGGGGGACATGAAGAAGAACGTTTTTACGCAGACGGTAGTGGGTGTTTGGAATTCGCTGCTCAAGTTGTTGATCGAGGTGGAAACTCTAAACTTTTTTTTTTAAAAAAAGAAAATGGTTCTGTGCCTTAAGTAATGTAAGCTGCAGGTTTATGGGCCGGGTGCAGGAAGGTGGCATTAGAATGGGCTCCTGCGTGTCCTCGGGCTGGCATGGACAAGATGGGCCGAATGGCCTCCTTCTGTGCTGTAACTTTTCTATGGTTCTATGGTTCTATTGCTGTGGCCCTGGAGTTAAATGTAGACCAGACTGTGTAAGGACAGCAGATTCCATTCCCTTAGCGATATAAGTGAACCAAATGGATTTTTATAACTACCGACAATTTATTCATAGTCATCTTTAGGCTTCTGATTCCAGATTCTTACTGAATTAAAATTCCACTATCTGCCATGGTGCCAATCGACGCCAGTCCCCAAAGCTTTAACCTGGGTCTCTGCATTTATCTAAACACCCTACTGGTTAACGAATTTCCTTGCGGGAAGGAAAGCTGCAGTCCTTGCATGGTCAGACCTACACATGACTCCAGACCAAAGCAATACGTTTGACTCCAAGCTGCACACTGAAATTGCCGAGCAAACGACGCAGTTGAAGGGGGTAAATTGACTGGCAAAAAACAATGCATTTTCTAGCGATACCCCAATGTCGTTAAACAAATTCAACCACAATGGCATCGGAGATCCCAGGGCTCCAAACCTTGAGCTCACACACAAAGGGGAGTCGGAAATCACACCCATAACCTTCGAAGTCTCTCCAAGATGGAAACGTGTCAGGAATTTGATGAGGAGGAGGGCAGAGGTTTATGATGTTGGAAACTGGCCAGGGTCATGTTTTTCGAATCCCAAAAAGAGAAGCCCACCCCACAGCCAGGTCTCTCTGTCCCTGCGCCTGAGTTAAAAATGGCCTTTTTAGGTGATATTCCTTTTCACCCACCTTCCTACCAAACTCTATCACTTCACACTTCCTGTGTTAAACTGCATCTTGTAGGTTTCTGTCCATTTGCCGAGGGACGTCATGTACTCCTGCGGTCTCTTACTGCCCTTCACAATGTGTTTTAAAATTGCTGATCTTCCTACATTTGAAACTTTTATAATTCCCTATGTGTGCACAATCCCATGACATTAACATACGTCACCAGAGTAGAGGACCAACATTGGCCCTGGAAATCTCCTGGACACTTCATTGTAATATGAAAGGCATCCATTCTCCACTGCTCTCTGCTTTATGTCACAAAGACAATATCCAAGCCAGTTTGCCATCCTGCTTTAATGCCATGTGTTTCAATTTTGGACCATCTCCGTGATGTGGCAATTTATCAAAAACCTTTTGAAGAGGTAGAAAATTGGGAACGGCAGGGCAGGAGAGAAACTAGAATCATCAACTAGAACAAAATCTATTGATTGCGTTTGGCCCATCGAAATTTTCCTCCCACTGATGTTAGGCTAACCAGTCTGCAATTAGCTTTATAACCTCTCCCCAATTTTTGAAATAGCAGGGTTAAATTTGCGACGCTCCCAGCAGCCAGGGCTCTTCCAGACTCAACAAAATTTTGGAAGAGGTCAACCAGCCCATTCACTATTTCTATGGTTTACTCATTTAGTGCAATTGGATGTCGATTATCGGGCCCTCAGAATTTATCAGCTTTCAGTCCCTTTGATTTCTCTGGCAGAATTGTTTTAGTAATACTATTTTCAGTCATTTCTTCCTCCCCACTGGATTCTTTGTTCCCCAGTATCCTGGGAACTTATCTGTGCCCTCTTCCATGAAGACAGAACTAAAGTAGACATGTCATTGTTCTGTCATTTTGTTGTTCTCTATTAAACATTCTACTGCTTTAGATTGCAAATCGCATACATTTGCCTTCAAGAAACTTCATTTCATTTTACATACTTTTCAAGGTTTTGCGATCCTTTTAATCTTCCTTGCAAATTTAATCTCATGACGTAATTTCCCCCTCTTCAACAATCCCTTGGTTTTCCCTTGCTGCATTCTAAACTATTCCCATTCCTTATGCTTGCTACTTTTCTACCAACTTTATATGAGTCCACTTTGGATCTAATGACATATTTATTTATTTGACATGGTAAGTGCACTGTTCCTGTACCATTTTTGCGCAAGAAAGGAATGCATAACTTTTGCAATGCATACAGTCATTCCTTAAATACAAACTATTGTCCATCCACCGCCATGCCTTTTAATGAAGATCCCAATCTGCCTCAAGGCAACTCACTATGCACTGGACTGGACGGCTGAGGCATGTAAGGCCCCGGCCTGCTTTCGGGTCCTGCTCTGTGGCAGTGCCATGGTCCACGGCCTGTGTATCTAGAACTGTATTGGTTACAGGAAGAGAAGGTTCGGATGGGCCGTATAATCCCGGGGTCACCTGGGTGGATGGCCCCATGATGTGAACTGCCTGATCCTCCGCTCCAGGGCTGCGTTAGGGGCCTTGGCTGACTCATGGATGAAAAGTGGAAGCTGGACTCAAATAGAGCTGCAGTGCAGCCCTCTCACTTTTAAACTGCTTGGCGCCAATTTAGGAGCCAGCGATGGATTTCAGCCTGTGCAGCAGTGCAGCAATTTCTGTGAGTGTGTGCCTTTCTGATCTGCATGTGAGTGAGCGTGTCTGTGAGTATTTGAAAGTGCAACGGTTTGTGCACGTGTGCCTTCCCGTGTATGTATTTGCCTTTGATTGTGTGTTTTTGACTGTCTGCATGTGTGTGTGTTTGTGGGTATTTTTCAATTTCATTTTTACGATCTGTGGATTTCTCTGGCATTTCTGCTTTTAATTCCCATCCCTAATTGTCCTTGTGAATAACGCCTATCATGTGTGTGTGTGTGTGTGTGTATTTTTGTGTGTGAGTATTTGTATCTGTGCATATTTATACACATGTGTGCCTTCCTGTGTGCTTGCTTACATTTGAGGGTGTGTGTTTGACTCTGTGTGTGTTCGTATGAGTGTTTGCATGTGATAGTTTTTGTGTTTGTGTCAGTCTGTGTGTGAGACTCTGATTGTGTTCATGTCTGTCCGTCCTTGTATATGTTTGCGTGTGTCTGTGTGTCATTGTGTGTATGCGTCAGAGTGTGGCTGTGGGATTGTGTGTGTGTGCACTTGTGACCAATTTTGAAATTCATTTCTATGGTTTGATGGCTTCGCCAGCTAGGTCAGCTTTTAATTACCACCCCTAATTGGCCTTGTGAATGACAGTTAGCGAGTCTGTATGTCTGTGTGTCTGTGAGAGAGAGAGAGAGAGTCTGAATGAGCGTATAGTCTAATGTCTGTTATTGTGAGTTTATATCTGTGTGTGTGTGTTTGTGCACATGTGTGCATTTCTCGGTGTGTGGTTTCATGTGAGACTGTGTGTTTGTGTGTGTTCCTCACTGTGTGTGTGTATGTGTGTGTGTGTGTGTGTGTGTGTGTGTGTGAGTGTGTGTGTGAGTGTGTGTGTGTGTGTGTGTGTCTGTGTGTGTGTGAGAGTATTTGAATATGTGTAACCTTGTGTCCATCTGTGAATTCCTGTGTGTGTGCTTGCATGCAAGAGTGTGTTTGAATGTGTGTGTGTGTGTGTGTGTGTGTGTATGTGTGTGAGCGTGTGTGTGTGTGCATGTGTGTGTGTGAGAGTCTGTGTGTGTGTGAGAGTGTGTGTGTGTGTGTGAGTGGGTGTGTGTGTGTGTGTGTGCGAGTGTGTATGTGTGTGAATGTATGTGTGTGTGCATGTGTTTTGTGTGTGTGTGTGTGTGTGTGTGTGATTGTGTGTGTGTGTCTGTATGTGTGTGAGTGTGTGTGTGTGTGTGTGTGTGAGTGGGTGTGTGTGTCTGTGTGTGAGAGAGAGAATGTGTCAAACAAAAAAACAGTAAATCGGAGCAGGAGTGGGCGATTCGGCCCATCAGGCCTGCTCCACCATTAATTCTGAACAGGGCAGATCATTGAATACAATAGCCTGTTCCCGCTTTCTCCCCATACCCATTCATGCCTTTCACCCCATCAGCTATATCCATCCCCTTCTCGGAAACATTCAAAAATTTGGCCTCAACTACTTTCTCTGGTTCCGAATTCCACAGGCTCCCCCATTTTCTGGGTGAAGCAATTTCTCCACATCTCAGTACTAAACAGTCTACTCCGTATCTTCAGGCTGTGACAACTGGTGATGGAATCCCTAACCATTGGAACATCTTTCCCGCAGCTACCCTGCACAATCATTTTAGAATTTTTTAGTTTTCGTTGCGATTCACTCTCATTCTTTTGAGCCGCAGTGAATTTAATCATAACCGACTCAATTTCTCCTCATAGGTCAGCCTTGCCATTCCAGGAGTCAGTCTGGTAAACCTTCGCTGCACTCCCTCTATAGCAAGAACATTGTTCCTCAGATAAAGAGGCCAAAACTGCATACAATATTCCAGGTGAGGTCACCAAGGCCCTGTATAATTGCAGCAAGACTTCCCTGATCCTGTACTCGAATCCTCTCACTAGGAAGGCCAACATACCTTCTTTAATGCCTGCTGCACCTGGATGCTTACCTTCTGTGACTGGTGTACGAGGACACCCAGGTCTCATTGCACATTCCCTTCTCTCAATTTATAGCCATTCAGATAATAATTTGACTTCCTGATTTTGCTACCAAAGTGGAATACCTCACATTTATCCACATTATACTGCATCTGCCATTCATTTGCCCACACACCTAGCTTGTCAAAATCACACTGAAACATCTCTGCATCCTCCTCAAATCTCACCCCCACCTCCCCCCAACAGTGAGCTTTGTGTAATCTGCAAATTTGGAGATAATACATGTTGTTCCCTCATCCAACTAATTAACATATATTGCGATTAGCTCGGGTCCCTGCACCGATCCTATGGTCCCCGACTACCCACTGCCTGCCATTCAGAATAAGAACCGTCTTTTCCTCCTCTTTTTTCTTGTCAACCAGTTTCCAATCCGTCCAAATACACTACCCACAATCCCATGCGCTTTATTTTTACACGCTAATCGCTTATGTGCGAAGTTGTCGAAACCCTTCTGAAAGTCCAAGTAATCCACATCCACTGGCTCGCCCTCAACTCCAATAGTTACATCCTCGAAAAATTCCAGTAGATTTGTGAAGCATGATTTCCCTTTCATAACGCATGTTGATCCTGTCCGATTCTGCCACTTTTTTTCCCGCGTGCTCAGCTATTAAAGCTTTAAGAATGGACTCTAGAATTTTCCCCACTACCGACAACAGGCAGAGTGGCCTTTAATACCCTGTTTTCTCTCTATCTCAATGTTTCACTCGTGGAGTGAACTACCGTGCAATCTGTAGGAACTGGTCCAGAGTCTATAGACTCTCGGAAGACGACCACCAAGGTATCCGCTATTTCTAGGGCATTTTCCTTAAGTTAACAGGGCTGAAGATTATCATGCCCTAGGGGTTTATTATCTTTCAATCCCATCATGTTCCCCAACAACTTTCCCCCACTAATATTGATTTATATAAGCTCCTTCCGCTCACTAAAGCCTGTGATCTCCAACATTTCTGGAATGTTGTTTGTGTGCTCCTTTGTGAAGGCAGAAACAAAGTATGTGTTTAGTTGGTCAGCTATTTTTTTTAGTCCACATTATACATTTCCCTGTTTCTGACTGAAAGCGACCTACATTTGTCTTCACCAAGCTTTCTCTCTTCACACACTTATAGAAAGTGTTACAGTAAATTTTTACATTCTCCACAAGCTTACTATCGTTATCTATTTTGCTCTTTATTGAATAAATTGGTTCTCCTTCGCCAACCTTTCCTATTTTACTACTGCACCAGACAGGAATAAACAATTGTTGCAGTTGACCCATTTGCTCTATGAATATTTGGCATTGCCAATCCACCGCCGTCTCTTTAAATAATGTTTCCCAATCGATCATAGCCAACAAGCACCTCATACCTCATAAATTCCATTAGTAAGATTCAGAGCCCGAGCCTCAGAATCAACTAGGTAACTCTCTATCTTGATGAAGAATACTATATTATGATGGTCGATCATTGCCATGGGCCTCGCACAGCTAGATTATCAATTATCCATTTCTTATACACAATACCCAGCCTAGTATGGGCTATTCTCTAATTGGCTCCTCAAAGTATTGGTCCAGAAAACCATCCCATCTACATTCCTGGAATTCCTCCTCTCCGGAATTGTTACTAATTCCATTTGCCCAATCTGTACGCAGATTAAAGTCATCCATAATTTCAAATGTTCCTTTAGTGCATGCATCTCTATTTTCCTGCGTAATGTCATTGCTAAAATCACCACTGCAGTTTGCTGATCTATATACAACCCCCACCAACGTTTTTTGCTCCTTAGTGTTTCTCAGCTCTACCCAGAAAGACTCCACATCGTCAGAGCTAATGTCTTTCCTCACTATTGTGCCAATTTCCTGTAATCTGCAATGTAATTGCACCGTCTTTACCTTTTTGTTTGTCCATCCTAAACACTGAATATCTCTGATGTTCAATCCTGATCCTTGGTCACCCTGCAGCCATGTCTCCGGAATCGAGCCTACATCATACATATTTACATTTATTTGCGCGTGTATTTTGTCAGCCTTATTTGGAATGCTCCTCGCGTTAATGCACAAATGCTTCAGTGTTGTCTTTTTATCATTACTTGTCCCGTTCCCACTATTTTTCACTGAGGTCCTGTTGTTTACTTGCCCCGATGTCTCTGCCTATCAGTTATCTTATTCCCTTTCTGTTTTGTTTTTCTTATCCTTGCTTCCCCCAAATCTGCCTCCTTTCCATCCGCATGTTATTTTAATTTAAAACTTCCCCAATGACTCTTTCACCTGTCCATATAAAAGCCGTCCAATTTGAACTGGTCCCACCACCAAAAAAAAACAGTCCCAATGTCCCAGGAATCTGACGCCATCCCCCCACATCATCTCTTTAGCCGCGTATTGATTCAATATATCCTGCTATTTCTACTCTGAAGAGCCGATGGCACTGGTAGTAATCACGTGATCAATGCCTTTCATGTCCTGCTTTTCAACTTGTTTCCTAATTTCATATATTCTACTTTTAGGACCTCATCATTTTTTTCCTATGTCCTTTGTATCAATGTGTACCACAACGATTGGCTGCTGACCCTAACCCTTCAGTGCATCCTGTACCGCTCTGAAACATCCTTGACCCTTACTTCTGCAATCCCACACTTTGTACCCGTCCCCTCTGCAGCAGAGCTAACTGTGTTGCAACGAATTTGGCTGTTGCATCTTTCCCCTGAGAGGCCATTCCCCTCAACTGTATCCAAAACGGCACAACTGTTTTGCAGGGGAATAGCAACAGTAGATCCCTGCACTGCCTACCTGGTCCTCTTGGTCTGTCTGATGGTCACCCATCCCCTTCGTGCCTGTGAACTCTTAGCCTGCCGTGTGACCAACTCTCTATAATCTCTGTTGGTGGATGCCCCACAGTGTCTCCAGCCGCCGATCCAGTTCTGAAACCTGGGCCTCCAGGAGCTGCAGCTGGAGACCCCTCCTGTGCACTTGATGGCCCTGGGGACTGGAAATGTTCCTGGTTTGCCACATAGAACAGGAGAAGCATACCACAACTTTGAGCTCTCCTACAATGATTTACCCCTTAAAATTTAATTGAACCTTTTGGAAGATACTTAATATCAAGTAATATCAATTACTCTCGGGCCCTTCTTCCCTCATCCACAGAATTTAGCCCTTACAAACGATGGGCCACAAAATAAGCCCTTAAGTACCAAAGCAGTAAAATTAGTAAATACTTACCCGACCGGACACACAGTGCTCAAGAGTTACCTTGTTCGGTCCTCAGCGAACTCCCTCAATCACCAAACTCCAAATTGAGCAATCTACTGCAGCCCAAAGCAGCTCTCCAATGCAGACAATGTAAGCACTATAAGGTGGCCTATTTAGATACTCTCTGAATCTAATCTCTGAAAACCTGTTTAAATCAGTTATCCAGTTAATTAGTTGTAGCTGCAAGCAGAGGATGTATAAACCTTGCTTTTTTATGCTGGCATAAACTCACCTTCTTCCTACCCGAACAGCAGTTTTTAGTGAATTACTAAATTAAAGAAAGGTTAGAATTTTGACAGAAATTAAAACTTAAATTTCCATGGTCAACAAAGTTCAACTTAAGTGCCCGACTGCAGCCCAAAGCAGCACTTCAGTGCAGACTAATATTGCGAGGGATTATGTGTTTGTACGTGTGTGTGTATATGTATGACATTTTGCTTGATTCTTTCTATGTTTGCCTGTTTATGAGTGCGTGAGTGTTTGCATGTTAGTGTGTCTCTTTGTGGATGACTGAGTACTTGAGATTTATTCAATGCGAATGGGTGTTTGTATTTGTGTGTGTGTGTGTGCGTGCGATTGTGTGCACGTGTGTTTGTGTATGTTTCTGTATGTGTGTGCACACGTGTGCGTGTTTGAGGATGTGTTGCTGTGTGTGTGCGTGTATGTGTGTCTGTATGTGTGCGTGTTTGTGTGTATGTATATGTTTGTGTTTGTGTATTTGGGTGAACGGATGCGTGTGTCTGTTTCTGTGTATTTTTAATCACAGTATATGCACTTCGCTGGCTGGGCCAACATTATTTTCTCATTTCTAGTTGCCTTTGAGTTGGTGTTGGCGAACCGCATTCTTGAAGCTGTGCATTCCATTTGGTGTAGGTATGCCGCACTGCACTATTAGAAAGCTAGTTCCATGATGTTCATGCAGCGACAGGGAAGGAACGGTGATATAGTTTTAACCAGAATAGTGAGTGCATTGGAGGGGAACTTCCCTATGGTGATGTTCCAAGAGATATGCACCATTTCTGTGTGTGCGTGTCTGAGAGTGAGCATGATTTTGTTTGATTGTGTATGTGAGTGTGTGTGTGCATGTGTGTATAAGCGTAAAACTGCGTGAGATTGTGTGAGACTGCAAGGGATTAGTTCTGTATGTATATATGAGTGATTGGGTATGTTCAATTGTGTCCGTGTGAGTGAGTGTATTTGTGTGTATGATTATTTATGTCTGTGCACCTGTGTATGCTGCATGAGTGTCTGTGTTTGTGTGCGTATGCATGTGTGTGTGTGCATGTTGTCCCCGTGTCTGTTTTTCTATCCATGTTTTTGTGTGCGTTTGTGTGTTTGCTTGCGTGTATGCTAGGGTTTGGGTGTTTATCTGTATGTCTGTGTTTCTCTTCGTGTTTATGTGTATGCTTCTTTTTCTGAGTGTGTCTGTGTGTTTCTGTGTATATGTCTGTACGTTTGTCTGTATGTGTGTCCGTGATTTTCCCTCAGTTTGTATGTCCCTGTGTGTGTGTTATTTTGTGCTTGTGCTCGAGGTTTCCGATGTTCGTGTTTTATTGTGTGTGTTTGTGTTCGTGTATTTATGTGTTTCTTTTTGGATGAGTGTGTGCATGTATTTGTATGCCCTGTTTTTCTGTGTGTGTGTGTGTGTGTGTGTGTGTGTGTGTGTGTGTGTGTGTGTGTGTGTGTGTGTGTGTGTGTGTGTGTGTGTGTGTGTGTGTGTGTGTGTGTGTGTGCCTGCAGATATGTGTGACTGTATATCCTTTTGCATGTGTGTGTGACTGTTCCTAAAAATTGCAGCATTGTATTGGTTAAACACACCTTGTCATAAATACAACTTGTTGCAGTCCGCAGTAAAGTGGGAAAAAACGTAGGTATTTTCCTGATTCCTCTCCTGTCCTTAATACACCCTTCATCTCTGTCTCCTCCCAGTTACCCTTGGGTCCCCTTTGCTTATGACTCCTCCTATCACCCCTGGGTCCTCTGGTTATCCCCTCGCTCGCAGTCCACCTTTGTGTCCCCAACTTACGTCTGGCTTCACCGTCGCTGATGCCTTCTGTCCCTCTTTACTTCGGTTTTGGTTTTGTTATTTTATCTCCGCTTGCTTCAAGTGTATGAAATAACAACATGGGTTCTTTCAAATCAATTTGATTCAATGCAACACAGGATAGGTTCAAACCTTTGAAAGCATAAATAACTCTTCAATTAAGCTGTCAGCTCCTTCCCCAGCCTGATGTATAATTTCATTGCTCTTTTTCCCCATTCCTTACAGTGAACGTAATCGCAATTGTGATCCTGAAGTTTAAAAACTGTGGCCTAGCCAAATGTGTCACTTGTTACCTTGTGGCCATGGCAGTGGCGGATCTGCTGGTCATTATATTAGACGTGATATGGAGACAGATTCCGATAGTTTTTAAGGAAACTTTTGATTTCCTGCGCTTCATCTGTGTGTGCAATATACATGCCGTCCTGCTTTATGCAGCCACTGACTGTTCTGTCTGGTTCACCGTCACATTCACCTTTGATCGATTTGTGGCCATTTGTTGCCCGAAGCTGAAAAGCAAATTCTGCAGCAAGAAAACGGCGGCTGTGGTTCTGGGAACAGTGACTGTGCTGAGCTGTTTAAAGAATGTTTTCTGGTATTTTATGCTAAGAGATCGGTATTGGCTGAGGAACCTCCCCTGGTTTTGTTGGGTCACAGCCGAGGTTCGGTTTTCTCTGTTCTGGACAGTAATCGAGTTCCTCCACCACATTCTAACCCCGTGTGTCCCATTTGTCCTGATTTTGCTGCTCAATGTTCTCACCGTCAGACACATTCTACTGAGCAGCAGGGTCCGCAGGAGACTCCGGACTCACAGCAGTGGGGAGCGACCCAGAGACCCAGAGATGGAGAGTCGAAGGAAATCCATCATTTTACTGTTTGTAATCTCTGCAAATTTCATCCTGTTATGGTCAATGATAATGGTTTATTCTTTATGGTGGCGAATGTATGATTTGGGCTTTACGTTGGTCTGGTTAGATAGGTTTGTTCAGGAATTGGGCTTCATGCTGCAGCTCCTGAGCTGCTGCACCAACACTGTGATTTATGCTGTGACACAGACTCCATTCAGACAGCAGTTGAAGAATGTGCTGAAATATCCCTTTACTCTAATTCTTCAATTCTTTCAATGATGAAAATAACTCATTCACCGAAAACTTCCACTGTCCATGCGGCCTGTCTACCACAGACACGAGTGATTGATTGGAATCTCCGCTTTCCCATTGACCAGGATGCATGCCCAATATGGATAAGTCTCACTTATTTTATGAAAGAAAAACACCTCCGAACATTTCTGCATCACATACCCTCCTCCCCCGACCACCCGCAGCCCACACTCCCCCAGCCCCCTCCCTGCAATTGGCCAGGCTCCTCCATCAGCATGGGTACCTCTCACGTATTGGGCAGAGCAACCCACCTCCATGCTGAATACATGCCCTCCTATTGGCATAGCTGTCAATCAATCATTGAACCGGCTCCCTGACTGGACAAAAAACAATCCCATTGGCAGGGGTGTCTGTTCATCATGGCTTTCCTTACTGATCGGACAGGGAAAAGGAAAAACACTTTCTAACATCACGGTTCTCATGCCCACATGTCCGTTGTTGTCCTGCTAAAGTGCTAGTTTGAAGCCCAGTGCAACTGGAGGAAGAACACCTCATCTTCCAAATGGGCACTTCACAGCTTCCAGCTTTAAAATTGAGTTCAACCGCTTAAGGGCATGAACTGGCTCCTATACATTCACTCCCCGTTTTAAATCCCATTTTTTAGCATGTGTTTTTATTTTTTCATCCATTTATTTTCATTTTTACTTTCATTCATTCATTAATTGTTTTCACCCCTTTTATTCCCTATATCTGTCCCTTTTGCCATCCTTTCGCCCCAACCACCGCCCACTCTCCCCAAATCAGGAACATAACTGCCACCTGCCAGTTGCTCTATGTTGTTCTTTCACAGAGGGCTTACCCTTGTTATGTTAATCACACATTCTGCTTTATGCCATTATGGTTATCTTACCATTACATTTAACACCCCATTTATCTTTTGTACACAACTTCTTTGTCAATGTTTCCTTTGTCTCGACATATTGTTAACCTTCAATCCAGCTTCACCTGCTCCGCACCCTTAAACAGTATTAATTCCATGACATTTCTACGTCTCTTTAGCTCCGAAGGAGTGTCATATGGACTCGAAAAGTTATGTTACTTTCTCCATATACACTGTCAGGCCTGATGATCTTTTCCAGATTTGCCTGTCTTAATCTATAACACTTCATTTGTCTGGGCTGCCTGTCCATCATGGCTACTCGTCCCTGCTTGAATAAAAGAACATACCTTAAAAAATACCTACCCTCTTTGTGGCCTACCTGTCAACAATCGCTATCGTTCACCACTGAGACAGGAATTATTCTGTTGGAAACAGGGAAGACAATACTCACAGAAAACGGGGTGTGGGGGTGGGGTGGGGGGACGTTCAGACGAAGTGATGTCATCAAAAGAGGTGAGGTAAGAAAAAGTTTTAAGAAAGTGGGATCACCATTGGTGTATAAAGGAGCATTGGAAAGACAGAGAAGAAAGAGAGAGATAGTGACAGTGAGAGAGATAGTGAAAGTGAGACAGATAGAGAGAGGGAGAGAGAGAGAGCCACAGTCAGAGACAGAGTGCGAGAATAATAAAGAAAAAAGGGAAAGAGAGAAAGAGAGAGAAACAGAGGGAGAGACAGAGAAAGAGAGAGGCAGGGTTTGAGGAAGAAGGGGAGAGACACAGAAAGGGCAGGGGATAGAGAGTATGGGAGAGAGTGAGAGGGAGTAGCAGATTGGGAGATGCAGAGCGAGTGTTACGCAGTGCTAATGCACATCAGCTGGTAAAGGCTGAGTTGTTTATATTCCAGTGGGAAACTTGAACAACGATTATAAGCTATATTTTCAATTCGTATGTTGTGATGCAGCTCTGAATTCAGAAATAACACCAACAAGCCTCCGGACTTTTTAGGTATCAAACTAACTTAAAGAAGTACTAATTTAACAACAAGTATAACACGTGCACATGCCTACAAGTTTCTACCATAGCAACTTTTAAATACAACCCAAATGTATCACTTCCAGGTAAATCTTCACCAAGGCAACAATATTCAGTAGGCATTAAAGAAGCACCAGGCAAAACAGATTTGACATTGCAAATTCAAAATGAGATTCCATTCAATTTGTTTCCTTCGCAAGCTCAGGTCTAGGCGTACAGCGCGGTTAGATCTTAAATGCCTATAACACACAACACACTCCCAACTCATCTCAGTTTTAATTTAGATTTCCCTTTGATGTCAATTTTCGATTGCATTGGAAGGTTTTCAATGTTACTTCTCCTAACAATAATCCTTTCATTAAACCAATGTAATTAGTGCTTAAGCACATTTCTTGGTGTCTCCTAACGACTTGCAGAATTTTAGGCATTATTAAGTCTGGTTCATTCAAAAAATGCAGCTGTACTATTTGCCTTCGATCTTTATGTTTATCTAATCAACGTCACAAATTACTACACATGAAAGCATCCAGACTGGTTGAATTTAATCCAATTTAGTCAAAACAGATGCACACAGGCACACACTTTAACGTCGATCATGGTACAATTCCAATTTTAAAATAATTTCCAATACCGTTATACACACAATATCCATTCATAAAATCCACCTCCGCAGTCCTTGCTATCAACATAAATCATTCCAGTTAAGTGTCCATGTTTTATAATTTCCTATTGTCCTTTTGAAGCTTCAAACTCATGATAACGGATCTTTGAGCAGATTTTCTCTACTGGCAAAATGTGCAATCTTAATGTAATTGGGCATAATAATAGGCTTCACCTGAAAAGACTTGCAATTTTGTTTCGAAGTTTGGCCAAAATATTCAAAGGTTTGTGGCTTATGAAAAGAATTGTTTCTGATGAATTGTTTGCATCATAAATTTCAAAACGCTGCAATGTGAACACCATACCCAATGTCTCTTTTCCATCGTTGAATATCTTCTGATTTGTATTTTCAGCGTCTGTTAAAAAAAATCCTATCAGTCTTTTTCAATTCCAGTCTCATCTTCTTGTAACAGTAACGCCCCAATGCCTATACCGCTTGGGACGATGGCTGCCTTAAATTATTTAGCATAATTGGGCACTGCCAAACTTGTGTAGTTGTTAATGCAGTATACAAACTGTCAAATGCCTTCCTTCACTGGAATGACCATAATAACTTCATGTTCTGAAGGAATACGACAGTTATGAAGAGTGGTTTGATAGACTTGTGTTGTTTTCATTGGAGCAGAGAAGACTGGGGGCCGACCGGATCGAGGTGTACAAGATTATGAGGGACATGGATAAGGTGCAGCTGTTCCTCTTATGTGAAGGGCCAGTCGCGAGGGGACATAAGTTCAAGTTGAGGGGCGGGAGATTTAGGGGAGTTGTGAGGTAAAAACCTTTTACCCAGAGGGTGGTGATGGTCTGGAAGGGTGATGGATGAGGCTTGCCTCACATCCTTTAAAAAGCACCTGGATGAGCACTTGGCACGTCATAACATTCAAGGCTATGGGCCAAGTGCTGATAAATGAGATTAGCTAGATAGCTCAGGTGTTTCTCACGGTTCGGTACAGACTCGATGGGCTGAAGGGCCACTGCTGTACTGTGAGATTCTGTGATTCTGTGATTCTTTGAAAAAACAAATTGCTGGGACTTAGGGTTGTTAGATTTTTGTAATTATTTCAATGCATTTTAATAGGAAATAACAAATGATTATTGACCTGAATGATTCATTATTTAGGCTCAAGATAAAAGTATATATGAATTTTCATTATTCAACTGAACAACAGTTATATGTTAACTCTGTTTACTCTATTAAGCAATACGTTCATATTCGTTGTGTCTATTGGCAAATCCGTCATATTATGTGTAACTTCATTGTATTGAAGAGTGATTTAATATTTCCTGGGCGCAACGAACTAGACACAAATTAGCAGTTACTGATATTATTGGACTCTGATAATTTGATTATCATTAACCACTTATTTCCAGAGAGAATTGACCCAACCTCGTTAAGGAAGACGTTGAGTATTGTTGCTAAAAGAACATTGTCCAAGCTTTCCAACTTGCACTCATCAGGACACTTGCCAGAATGCTAGGGGAACACAATAATTTCGATTTTATGCGAAGAGATTGCTGATTGGTTTGCAAATAGTGTTGTCATGGCGAATGCATCACTGATGGTAGCTGACAGTTAACTGCCAGGCATTGTCTGGAATTTAGAAGAGGCTGCTTGACCCTGATTGGCCAAGGTATAGCCATGATGACAGAGTAAGCGAATGGCTGTGACAAATTTTATTTTGCTGAAACAGGCAGCGCATTTTCATCTTCTTCCCGTCTGCAAAGGAAAGGGTTCTGTGTATTCATATACGTAGCTTCCAATGCACGCACCTGCGCCACATCGCGAGCCTAACTGGCAATATCAATTTGATTTTTCAGGGTAATCATTGGCACATTTAAGGTTATTTGCAAAATGTTGTTGAATCTCAGAACCATATCTGATGTTTGACACTTTGTCTTGAACTTCACAAGATGGGCTGATCAGGTATGATCTGTATCCTCCCCATTGCAAATGGCAGCCGGGATATGCTGTTTGATGCGATCTGCCAGTCTTTGGGACCTACTGGCTACATAGCTCGCATCACACAGTTACTGAAATTGATGTACCACCTTACTCGTTTGTGTGATTGGTGGAATGTATTTGTTGGCTCGTTAGCAGCTTCCTGTTATTTGCAGACAGGAATAACATGGACGTGCACTGCGTCTGTTTGAAATAAAAAAAAGCAAACAACATTCTTTGACTCTTTCTTCAGGGCAAGGCTTTGACAAATCAGGGTTATGCTGCCCTGATTAAACTTCCAACAAATTTTAGCTGTTAACCAACAGGCACCATCAGTGGTGCATTCGCCCTGCAAAGATACTTGACAACCAAAAAGCACTCTCTTCTCATACAGTGTTGATTGTAGTTTCCCTCATTTTATTGGTATTCTTGCGTGTGTCCGGATGAATACCAGACGAAAGGCTTGTCTCTTTTCCGAGCTATAATTGCATCCCTCATTGAGAAAAAGCTTGGAGTCTATTATAAAGGACATAATAGCCGAGCTTCTATAAATGCATAATATAATTAAGCAGAGTCAGCATGAATTCATGAAGTGAAAATCACACCTGCCCAATTTATTCCAGTTCCTTGAGAGGGTAAAAAGCAGGGTAGACAATGGGGAACCAGCAGATGCAATGTATTTGAATTTGCAGAAGGCATTTGATAGTGTGCTGCACCTAAGGCTACTTAATAGAATAAGACTTTTGAAAGAGCAGGCAAGGAGGAAAGGGAGGTGTTAATACCCACATGGTGTGAGGGCATTATATTAGCGTGTATAAAGGGTTGGCTAACAAATTGAAGACATAAATTTGGTGTAAGGGGGCAATTTCAGGATGGCAAACTGTCACTTGTGGAGTGCCAGAGGGATAGGTGAAGGGGCCACTGTAATTTACATTATGCATTAATGACTTAGATAAGGAAAGTGAATGCTTGTGAATGACACACAAATAGTTTGGAAGACATGTGGTGAGGGTGACACAAAGGGTTATAGACAGTTTAGTGTGTGAGCAAAAAAATGGCAGATGGAATATAAGGTGCGAACAAGTGAGGTTTTGCACATTGGCAGCAAGTAAAAAGGTCTGAATATTAATAAAACGGAGAAAGACTTCAGAGCTGCAGAATAGAGGGATTCAGGGGTCCTCATTCCTGAATCAAAAAAAAATGTTAGCATACAAGTTAAACAGGTCAGAAAGGAGGCAAATGAAAAGTTGGCCTTTAATTCAGATGGAATGTGGTATAAAATACGGAAGTCTTGCTGAAACAGTAAAAGGCACCAATTAGACCACACCTAAAATTCTGTGAAAAGTTCTGCTTCCCTTATCTAAGAAAGATGTACTGACAATGGGGGCATTCCAGGGAAATTTCACTAGTTTGACTCAGGTTAGGCAGGAATTTTCTTATGAGGTTCTGTAGGTTGGATCTGCGCTCGTTGGACTTTCACAAAATCAAAGGTGGCCTTTTTGAAACATATAAGATTATTTGGATGCTTGGCAGGGTAGATGCTGAGAGGCTGATTCACATTGTGGTGGAGTCTTGGACCAGAGGGCATAATCTTTGATTGCGGGGTCGCCCATTTTGGAGATAGATTAGGAATATTTTTTTTCCTCTCACAGGGTAGTTAATCTGTGCAATTATTTACCACAGAGGGCTGTAGATGCTGAGTGGTTAAGTGTATTCAAGGCTCAGATAGATTTTTAACCAGTAAGGAATACAACGGTGATGCGGAAAAGGGCAGGGAAGTGGCGTTCAGGATTATCAGGTCAACAAAACGTTATGTGTTTATTGGACAAAGAAAAAACTATATGTTCGCTGTTATTATTATACTTTCAATAATCAATTATTTAAAATTACTGTCACAGCATACAGTAATGACGTACTCGCTTCTAGAATTGTCCTAAAGATTACATAGCTATGTACGGCAATCATTGATAGATTTAAAAATGCGTATGTACTAATACAATTGGCAGTTCGATGTGTGCAAAATGTGTGCCCCGAGCAGCATTGTTTTATTCGTTTGTGCACTTGAGCAACGTGAGATATTTACAGTAATTATCGGGCTGACCAATAATTTAATTTAGATTCTAACGTTTTATGTTGATTTGATTATCACTCTCAACATGGGTCAAAAAATCCTATTAATCTTTAATGTGAAGAAGAAAGTGAACGCTGATTAGTCAATTACTATGATTATTCAATAAACAATTATTAATTAATTCAACTAACAGTGATTCGATATTTACTGTAAATAATTGAATTGAGATTAACTGGAAATAAGTATTGGACTGAACAATGATTTCATAGTTAACCTCAACACAAGGATAACGATGAAAAATTCTCTGTGATTAATCACATGATGATATCTTGAAATGTATCTTGAAAATTGCATTGAAACAATAATTTGATGTTTGCAATGCATATCTAACTGAAATTTATTTGAGGATTCCAGTGTTTCTCCTCCCATTCACAAGACCGAGAGCGTGTGCGTCTCTGACCTTAAAATGGGCTGGCTGTGTTAACACTCACTTCAATAATGCATGTAAATTTCCCAGGTTTAATCCCAGCACCGCAATGGTAAACATATATATCAGATATATGTAGGATGACAGGTACCAGCTCCTGACGTACATCATCATATCAAAGTTTGTTTCCCTTACTAACAATAATCCATTTGCCGGACCGGGTTCCAGTTTGGGTCAGGGCTGCACAGTTTATCTGCCTGATCATGTTGCCTGCTTTCCCTTCCTGAATACCAGTATTCCAATGCATTTCGAGATCCAGCTGTCGTGGCCCAAGTTTCAACCTTCAATGATATAATTTGTTTCTGAAGTTCCCACTTCCCCTTCATTGAAGCAAACAACTCAGTTATTAAACAGAAATAAAAATACGTGGAAAAACTCAGCTCGTCTGCAGCATCTGCAGAGAGGAAAACATCTAACGTTTCGAGTCCATATCAATCTTCAACAGAACTAAGCAAATATAGAAAAGAGGTGAAATATCAGGTGGTTTAAGGAGGGAGGACAGGTAGAGCTTGGATAGGGGGCCATTGATAAGTGCGGATAGCCAAAAGATGTCAAAGACAAAAGCTCAAAGAGGTCTTGAAGGAATATGCTAATGAAGGGTAGAAAGCAGGACAAGCAAGGTACAGATAGCCCTAGTTGGGGTGGTGTGGGGTGAAGGGAAGGGGTCGAAATAGGCTAAAAGGTAGAGATAAAACAATGGATGGAAAAACATTTAAAAATAATGGAAATAAGTGGGAAAAGAAAAATCTATTTAAATTATTGGGAGAAAAGGGGGATATCGGAAAGGGGGTGGGGATGGAGGAGAGAGTACATGATCTAAAATTATGGAACTAAATATTCAGTCCGGAAGGCTGTAAAATGCCTAGTCGGAAGATCAGGTGCTGTTCCTCCAGTTTGCATTGAGCTTCACTGGAACATTGCAGCAGGCCAAGGATGGACATGTGGGCATGAGAGCAGAGTGCAGTGTTGAAATAGCAAGCGACAGGGAGGTCTGGGTAATGCTTGCGGACAGACCGAAGGTGTTCTGCTATTAAACTGTGTCTATACTGACACAGGTGTCGATGATCGTTACTGGTCCCTGCGGCCCTTCCCGCTGTGGTTGACATCGTGGTATGTCTGGGGGGATTTCGATCATCACCTTGTCTACCACACTGGGTATTTGCCTGGGCTCAATCCCCGCAGCTGTTCGAGTCTGCTCAACTATGTTCTGCTGTTTCTTCACTTCTTGTCTAAGCGATTTTAACAGTTGACATCGTTCCTTCAGGTACCTCCTGACCCTGCTTATGGCAAATCCTGTATCGTCACAACTCGTCAGTCCTCCCGCTGGGGGCCACATTGCTCTCCCCACCATGAGTATGCTTTGGGTAACGTCAGGGTCCTGTTGGGCGTTGCTCTGTGTTGAATGAATATGGGGGGTTGCACGTCCGTCCATCTATTTTTTTCAACTTTCAGCTATTTTACTTACAGCTGTTTTAATGTTCTCTCCACTCTTTGTACCATTCCTGAACTTTGGGGATGGTGGGGGACGTGAAACTTCTCTTTGAATGCCGACGGTCGATACCTTCCTTAATGCTTTGTCACTAATAGGTGTTCCCTGCTCACTTTTTATGTCCAGGAGTGCTCCGCATTGCGGCCCAGCACCAGTCAACTCCAGTTTCGCTGTATTAACTCGTTGGTCACGTTCTTCCATTGGTGCTGTTCCAGTGGACAGCTCTAAGAGCCCTTGGCACATACACACTGGCACTTCTGCCCTTCCTTCTGTCCTCTATATCCCACTATTATTTCTTCAGTCAGGGTCATTGTAAGGGCGCTAACAGTACAGCCAGTTGTCCCGAATGCCTCCAGCCACCGACTAAGTTGTTCCATTACCAGAGGACGCTTGGTCTTTCCCCGAATATTTGCTGAGAAACCCGTGAAATGTATCTGGATATTTCGCCATTGCCCTTTCAAGCGCTCTTGCTACCCCAGCTGCTGGTCTTCCCGGGGTTCATGCTGTGCACATGTTCGGCATTTGTGACAATAATTTGCCGATATGCTGGCCTAGCTCCCGTCACCACCAGTCTCGCTGTATTGACTCAGAGGTCACATTCCTTTTCTGTTGCTTTTCCATAGTAAAATTCTACAATTCCCGGTACATACAATCGGGCACCACTACTCTTCCGTCTGTCCTGCAGGTCAATGGTGGTCCCTTCATTGCTCCATTATCTCCCTATATTTCCTTTTCCCTGTATAGTGATAGAGAAATCAAGGGTAAGAACCAAACACTGCCTCCATGAAAAATAGTGGGAACGGGACAAGTAATGTTAAAAAGACAAGCCTTAAGGCTTTGTGCCTGAACGCGAGGAGCATTCACAATAAAGTTGTTGAACTAACTGTGGAAATAGATGTAAACAGGTATGATATAGTCGGGAATACGGAGACATGGCTGCAAGATGACCAGGGATGGGAACTGGACGTCCAGGGGTATTCAGTATTTTGGAAGTAGAGTCAAAAATGAACAGGCGGTAGAGTTGCATTGCTGGTTAAAGGGGAAATTAACGCAAGGGTGAGGAATGTTATTAGCTCCGGTGATGTGGAATCTGCAGGGCTAATGCGGACAAACACAAAGGGGAAAAAAACGTTATTGGGGGTTTTATATAGACGACCACACTGTAGTGATGATGTTGGGATGGCATTAAACAGAATATTAGAGACACATTTAATAAAGGGATATTTGTAATTATGGTTGACTTTAATATGCAATTAGATTTGGCAAATCAAGTGAGTTACAATACCGTAGAGGAGAAGTTCTGGTGTTTTTGGAATTTTTTTTTTCATGAACCAATAAATTGAGAAACCAATGAGAGAACAGTCCCTCATTGAATGGGTATTGTTTAATGAGAAAATAATAATTGGAAATCTAGTTGTATGAGGACCCTTGTGGATGAGGGACCATAAAAATATAAAATTCTTCATAAAATGAGAGTTACGTAGTTAATTCTGAGAGTTGGGTCCAGAATCTTACGGAAGTACACTACGGTTGTGTGAGGCGTGGTTTGGCTACATTGGATTGAGAAACGTTACTTTAAGGGCTGACGTGGATAGGCAGTGGCAAACATTCAATGAGTGCATGGGTGAACTGCAACAATTGTTTATTCCTGTCGTGCACAAAAGTAAAACAGGAAAGTTGGCCAAACCATGGCTTACAAGGGAAATTAGATATAATATTAAATGGAAGGAAGAGGCATGCAAATTCGCCAGAAAAAAAAAAAACAAAAGGCCTGAGGTTTCAGAGCAGTGTAGATTTCAGCAAAGGAAGACCAAGGGCTTGTTTAAGAAGAGGAAAATTGAGTGTGAGAGTGAGCTCACAGATAACATAAAATTAACTGTAAAATTTTCTATAGATATATGAAGGGAAAAAAAAAAGTGAAGACAAATGTAGGTCCCTTACAATCAGAAACAGGGGAATTTATAATGGGGAACAATTAAATGGCTGGACAACTAAGTACATACTTTGGTTCTGTCTTCATCAAAGGAGGATACAAATAACATAGAAGAAACTTTGGGGAACAAAGGGTTTAGTGAGAGGGAGGAACTGAAAGAAATCAGTATGTGTAGGGAAATGATGTTGGGGAATTTGATTGCATTGAAGTCTGATCAATAGCCAGGGCCTGATAATCTACATCCCAGAGTACGTAGGGAAGTGGCCCTAGAAATAGTGGATGTATTGGTGGTCATCTTTCGAGATTCTTTAGACTCCGGAACAGTTCCTACAGTTTGGAGTGTAGCCAATGTAACCCCGTAGTGTTAAAAGGTAGGCAGAGAGAAAACAGTGAGCTATATACCAGTCAGCCTGACGTCGGGAGTGCGATAAATTCTAGAGTGCAATATAAAAATTAATAGCTGAGCACGTGAAAAACTTGGGCAGAATCAGACAGAGTCAGCATGGATCTTTGAGAGGGAAATCCTGCTTGACAAATCTACCGGAATTTTTCGTGGATGTAACTATTGATGGGGGCCAATGGATCTGGTTTATTTGGGCTTTCAGAAGGCTTTTTACAAAGTCCCACATAAGAGCTTTGCGTGTAAAATTAAAGCGCATGTGTTGGGGATAGTGGATAGAGATGGGTAGAAAACTGTTTGGCAGACAGGAAACAAAGAATAAGAATATAGCGGTATTCTTCCAAATGGCAGACAGTTATTCACAATATATATCAATGATTTAGATGAGGGAATTTAGTGCAATATTTCCAGATTTGCAAATGACACACAGCTGGTTGGGAGGGTGAGCTGTGAGGAGGATGCAGAGGTGATTCTGTGTGATTTGGACAAGCTAAGCAAATGGTTGAATTCATGTCAGATGCAGTATAACGTGGAAAATTGTGAGGTTATCCATTTCGGTAGCAAAACAGGAAGGCAGATTATTATCTGAATGGTTATAAATTGAGAGAGGGGAATGTGAAACGAGACCTGGGTGTCCTTGTACACCAGTCGCTGAAGGTAAGCATGGAGGTGCAGCAGGCGCTAACGAAGGCGAATGGAATGTTGGCCTTCATAGCCAGAGGATTCGAGTACAGGAGCAGGGGTGTTTTGCAGCAAATGCACAGTGCTTTGCATGGGAGGGTGCCTTGGGAGGGGATTGAGGTATAGGGGGTGATGGACGCATGGTATCCCGGAGGGTACTGTCCCTGTGGAATGCCGACAGCCGGCGAAGATAATTTGTGTTTGGTGGTGGCATCCTGATGGAGTTGGTGGAAATTTCGGCGGATGAACCTTCGAATGCGGAGGTTCTTGGGGTGATAAGTGAAGACAAAGTGGATCCCAATCATGGTTCTGGGAAGGAGAGGAAGGTGTTAGAGCGGATGAGCGGGAGTTGGGCCGGTCAAGGATGAGGGCCCTGTCAACCAACCTGGTTGGAAAACCTCGGTTAAGGAAGAAGGAGGACATGTCAGAGGAACTGTTTTTGAAAGTGGCATCATCAGAACAGATGCGACGGAGGCGAGGGAACTGAGAGAATAGGATGGATTCCTTACAGGAAGCGGGGAGCAAGGATCTCACATCTATGATGCATGGCGCCATCATGCGGAGTAGTTTTGTAATGCACCGTTTTGATTCACAGCCCAATGTTTCGCTGCAAACGTCACTGTTCCGTTATATGGGGCTTCATGCAGGGTGAATTAAGAAGTAACGTGCACTGGGCCTCTAAAGGTTTGGAGAATGCAATTATTTCAGGGAGATATTATGCTGCAGAAATTCCAATGAGAATATACAAAGAGGTAGGGGTAGATTCGGCGAGTGCGTGAACGATTTCATTTGTTGTGGAGAAGTGTGATATCATACATTTGAAGCAAGAAAGTTCATTTCTTGTAACGTTAACAATTGTGTGAATCACAAATGTAGCTAGTAAATAAGTCAGTCGGCAAAGTGTTCATTAAAAATCTCCATGATTTCCCACTCGCCGCTGCATAACATAAATAATGAATCCCCTCCCAGCTATTGTGTGCAATAAGTCAAAGTACTTCCTTAGACATTAACTTGCAGAGGTAATATTGATTCAGCCGGGTTTCTTTTTCTCGGCACTTAAATCCAAATGATTTATTCGGACTTCTTTAGGTTGATTTCAATGTCAGTACATCTGCTTCAATGTTGTTTGCTGCTGGTTTTTGCAGTTTTTGGTAATTTTGATCACCTTACTTTCTTTTTTCCTTCAGGTTACATTCAGTCAGTTGCTATGCAGACATCCAGAACTTCATTTAGTTACATTGTTTGCTTATTTGCCATTACCCTTACAAGTCTCTTCAGCATTTCCATCATGAAACTCTTACTCTCTTACTATTCGCCCTCGCAGATGTTCGCTTTTGTACATTCTACCGGCTCCAGCAATCTACTCGTTTAAAAACTGTTATATTTATATTTTTGTTCAGTTGTGATGAAAAGTCATTGTGATGAACTGCTCGCCTTGTTTATCTCCACTGACGCTGTGCTGTGAACGCTGAAGAGCAGTCAGTTGGGCAGTAGCTATATTTACACTTGCGGGTACATTTGTTTTCCTCTGAAGCTCCTTTAATACATTTATTTTAGCTTCAGTGTTGTATTTAAATGTACTCGTAAGCTTCCAACTTATTACATATAAATCATGACTTAGATTCGAATAAACTGGGAATCGCTCACTATAAATTCTCTATTATCCGTCTAAATTTGGAAGATAATGACAGAACTGGAAAACTTTGTATAGCCAGGAAGAACGCTATGTAAGTGCTGTTGACGCTGCTTGTATCACAATAAATGATTGTAACTGGGTCGTTATATTCTGGTTTAATTAAGAAGTGACAGGAGGCACACAATATTCCCTAAATAAAGTCGATGTAAATACGAAAATGAAAGCGATCAACGTTTAGTAAAATAATATTTCTTTTTGTCAATTTCACTATAGTACATGTAACGGAGGAACTCCATATGGAAGCATAAATCTGTTTCTTAATGTTGTTCAAGAAGTGATGCATTCCGTAATAAGATAGATGATTTCTGAAATATTATGTCAATATAGTTTTAAATGGTGATAACTTTGTTATCGATGATTAATATAATAGTTTTCCACTTGGTCATTTCCAATTTTTGCCGTTGAGAGAACTCTCCTCCCCTTCATTCATTTCTCGTGATTCTGCTTATTGACTTCGACAGTTTCCCAGCCTGCTCTCGACTACTCGCACACGCTCGCTCTCCCCACCCAATCTCACTGCTTTATTTTCTCTGCCAACCCCCATTGCGCACTGTTCATGTCTTGCTCATCATTTGCTCCACCATCAGACTCATCATATTGTACAAACCAAGTTCACTCCAGATCACGAGTACAATGAGCAATGTCACTGAAGGTCAGTCAGTGCATTGAGCTGAAATTATGAGTGAGATGGTAAATGAGAATCTTTACACAACTTAACAAAATGGATCATGAGCGTAATTTGAGGCGGATCGAAAACATATAGATTCACAATTGCTGCTGGTCAAGCCATGTGTCTAATATCAATTCATATTACAAACAATGGAACAGAATATTGGCAGGAGTGTGTTACGGGAATAAGATAGCAGTCTGCTTGTTTTCAGTCCTCAACAATGTCCATTTTTACCATCAAATTATGAAAATTAATTTTAGATAGATCAGGAGATTTACTAAAAGTCGTTTCATTCTCTCAATGTGACCACGCCTTGAAGGCGAGTGCAGCAGAGGATGGATGCAGCAATGATAGGCTCGTGTCTGTTTGAATGGGCCCAGGATTGCCGCCTGCTGTCCCTGATTCACACTTTTATCAGCACAAAATGGGACATTCCTGTTTTGGATGGGGTGTCAAAGGTGGGGTGTTATCCTGCACTGGGGATCCTTACAGAATGCCAGATCTTTTTGGAATCACTGGAAGATGTTGCAAAAGGTATTTGATGAGGAGGACGCTACAGACCGAAGAGAAACATAAACTAAGGTGAAATAAATTTAAATATAGAAAAAGACTAGATGTTCCGGTGAATAAGAAAGAAAAAAGGAAGAACAAAAGATGAGATAACATCTAACAAGATCTACAACAGGTAGTATGATAACATACTTGCAAGGACCTTAATAGCAATATATTTTCATAATTTCTTGAGAGTGAATAAAACTTGTGAGATACAAATGCAAAATAGTGCGCTGATAAGAATGACAAATCCTCTTAGATCAATGGCAGATGTTGACAAAACTATCTTATAAGGAGGCACTTGTAGTCCTGAGTGCAAATGTGCTACTCCACAGAAAAACAACCATGGAAATGTAAGTGGTAAGCAACAACGTAAACTAAAAAAAAAGAAGAAATGCTTGGAATACTGGACAGTTCAGACCGCATCTGTTGACAAGTAAAGAGATGTGAAATTACAGAGAGTTTGTTGAATATTAATTTGAGCTGAACTTCTGCTGGAAATCTTCATAAAACGTTTGCCTGAGAAGGATTGGAAGGAGAATAAGTTTTCTGAGAGATCATTGCCATCACAGCCATGCAGTGTACATGTCGCTTCAAAGTAATTCAACAATGAAGTACTCACTGTGCGGTTTGGCATTTTTTCTCCCGCTCCTCCTCCTCCTACTTCAAGCTAATTTGCAAAACATTAAGAGGTTAGGGGGTTAGGATGGTAAATTGAGGAGAACAGCCGAAAACTGCAGGATAATATCAATGAACTGGTCAGGTGGGTACAGCAATAGCAAATGGAATTCAGGCATGGAAAAATGCGAGGTAATACACTAGGAGAGGGCTAAAACAGCAAGGGTTGACACTACGAATGGTCGTGCTCGGAAAGCAGCGAAGATCAGAGGAACCTTGGTGTGCTTATGCACAGATGCCTGAGGGAGCAGGGCAGGTAGCCAAAGTGGTAAAGCAGGCATATGGGATGTTTTCCTTTATTGGCCGAGCACCGTGGTCGTTCTGCAACTGTTTCAAACATTGGTTAGGCCACAACTGGACTACTGTATGCAGTTCTAGTCACCACATTATAGAAAGGATGTTATTGCACTGGAGAGGGTACAGAGGAGGTCTACCAGGATGTTACTTGGGATGGAGAGACTGAGTTAAGAGGAAAGGTTAGATAGGCTCGGGTTGTTTTCTTTGCAGGAACGAAGTTTGACAGGGGACCTGATAGAAGTGTATAAGATTATGAGGGTCGTAGTTATGATGCACTATTCCCATTGGTAGAGGGTCATTAGCTCGGGAACATTGATGTTAGGTAAGAGTTAGAAGGCTAAGAGGTGAGTAGTGGAGAAGTTCTTTCACCCAGAGCATGGTGGAAGTCTGGAAAGCACTGCCGGATAGGGTGGTTGTGTCAGAAATTCCCGCAACATTTAAGAAGCATGTAGATATTCAATTGCATTGCCATAGCCTCCAGGGCTATGGGTCCAGCGCTGGAAAATGGGGTTACTGTAGTCAGATCTTTGTTGACACGATGGGCCGAGTAGCCTACCCCTGTGCTGTAAACGTGTATGGGTCTATGACAGTCCGTTGTCTAGCATTTCTAGAAAACATATTGAAGCAACAAATGATTTTTTGCCTAGCCAGCAGCTTCCTGCATATTCAAAACTTCGCTTACGAATAGGATTTGCAGAACGAGGCAGAGTTTGTTTTTTGGGAAGCGAGTTCTTGTTTCGTGTAGGGTGTTGTTGATATCCTGAATGCAACATATTGCACAATATATCAGATTATCACTGAGGCGAAATTTTGCTCCTTGAGGCTTGCATTCGGCAGAATAGTTTTAGCACTGAGAAAAGAAGAGGAAAGCAGCTTTTGCTGCGCAGATTTGTGAAGGTCGGAACTTTCGGACAGCTGTTGGAATAAATTTGTCCTTCCAGCTCACTGGTGACCTGAAGCTTTGAGTTTGCAAAAATGAGAGTTCTGATGTTCCAGCTGGTGCGCGATCAGACAGTGAGGAAGAATACTGTGTTGTCCACTCACTGATAGACTGAATTTGAATGTGACTTGATCTCACTGGAAAAATCTGAAGGCTATGAATGGTTAGCTGATGTGTTGCGAACATGGTGCATATAACGTCCAACTCGCAGGATTGATCCCCATGCTGGTCAGTGAAGCTTCTCCATCGTAAACCTCATGTTGACTGCGATGTCAAGTTACAGCCCTGAAGTGGTTAGTAACACGCTGCAAGACTGTTTCAACTGGGGCAATTACTCCAGTGGGATTGCAGCTTTCATTTCTTTCGTGCTTCTGTGAAAATTTGCGCCTTTTGTTCTCACAAATCCCCGCTTTTTTAAACAATCCTGTGCCACCGATCTGTCGGTAACACATGATCAAACATTTTCTACTCTACAGCCGAACACTTGCAAACGAGCAGTGACATTGCTGTCAACTGTGCCCATACCTGTCGTTCGCTGTAGTGTTGCAGTCAAATTCACACAAGCCAACTTGCAATCGCCAGTGCAACAAATCACGCTCGCCTATCTTAAAGCGATTGTATTCAAGCCATCATCAGTCCTCTGCACAGATTGAAAACTTGCCTCCAAACAATTGACGCACATGTGCCCCCTTTTAGCAAAGCCTATTCATGAGCACATTTCTCAACACTCAGCTGCTGTATGGGCCAAAACACATATGTTGCTTCTATGTACCTTTTTTAAAAAGCTGCACAATGGACTCCGAATATGTTGCTAATTGCTTTCAAACAATCCCAGAAGGGAGCAATATACCTAACCGCGCAACGTGTACTTCAGTGTTGAGGTATATTTATGGGGCTACGTGGCTGAGAAGCCGATGCTTTCCTGCATAACGTTTTCCAATTCCATCTATCTCACATCGTCTCTTTAGGAAGACACCCAGCAGAGGATAAACGCAAGACAAAAAAATAGTGAGCTCCTCCGACCGTGTATTTTCATGACTGTTACCGAGGCAAATACATACATCACAAGGGCAGTTGGCCTGTGAATTGTTCTGTCATTTACTGGTTTCCCAACTTGCTCTAAACACCCAAAGTGATTGATTGAAACCCAGTCATGAGTTTGCATTTAGTAACCGCCTTAATTCTCATTCACAATTAAGTTCAAAAGGTTGAATTGCAACAAATTTGCGATACGGCAACATTTCAAGGTTAATTTCCCTTCAATGTTTGAATTGCTTTCACTCTTTATATTTCGCGATCCTTGTCAAGACCATTCTGGATGAGCAACTCACGCTGCTCATTGCGAGACATGCCCACTACCCATGAAAGAAATAAAGAAAAGAGAGATGGCATCATATTTCATGGCGAGAATTTTTTTTCAGTTTGACGTTTGCTTGGGATATCAGCCGATTGGTGGTGAAAAATGTTTAACCTTGCGGCAGAATATTTATAATATGGAGAAAACGGAGGACGCTGATGCTGCTGAGCAGCATCGTGAAGATCGGAGCAATCAGACAGCTCTGGGGGAAAATGTTTCCTTCCAGCTCGCTGCTAACATGAAGCTTTCAATGTGCGATATTCTTAATTCATTGACGGGATGTTGGCTTCGCTGGTTTGGCCAGCATTTATTGCCCATCCCTAGTTTCCATGAAGTGTTGGTGGTGAGCTGCCTTATTTAACCACTGGAGTTAATGTGGTGTGTGTGTGCCCATGGTGATGTAGGGGGGAGTTCGAGTGACAGTGAAAGGATGGCGGTTTATTTGCAAGCCATAGAAATACTGTGGCTACGAGAGCAGGTCAGAGGCTAGGAATTCTGCGGGTTTTTTCCGATGGGAAACTCAACATTTGGCTCCCCAACGCCTGTCCACCATTTACAAGGCACAGTAAGGAGTGTGATGGAATACTCCCCACTTGCCTGAATGACAGCAGTTCCCAAAACACTCAAGAATATTGACGCCGTCCAGGACAAAGCAGCCTGCTTGAGTGATTCCACATCCAAAAGCATTCACTCCCTGCACCACTAACTACTGTAGCAGCAGGATGTATCATTAATAAGGTGCACTGCAGGGATTCACCAAAGTTCCTTTAGCTGTACCTTCCAAGCCCACGAATAGTAAAATATAGCAGGGCAAGGGCAGCAGGGGGATGGGAAACCGCTACCTGGAAGCTCCCCTCCAAGCCACTCACCATCCAGTTCAGTTTCTGGTCAATAGCAACCGCTAGGGTGTTGACACTGGTGTATTCAGTGTTTGTAGTGCCATTGCATACCAAGCGGTGATGGCTGGATTCTATCTTACTGGAGATGGTCATTACTTGGCACTTGTGTGGCACGAAAGTTTCTTGCCACATGTCAGCCCAAATCCGAATATTGTTGAGGTCTTACTGCATTTGGATATGGACTGCTTCAGTACCTGACGAGTTGCGAATGGTGTTTAACATTGTACAATCATCAGTAAACATGCACATTTCTGACCATATGATGGAAAAAAGATCATTGATGACGCAGCTGAAGATGGCTGGTTCGAGGACACTACCCTGAGGAACTCCTGCAGTGATGACCGGGTGCACTGATCACTGACCTCCAACAACTACAACCATTTTCCTTCATGCAAGGTATGAAGCCAAAGCAGTGGAGAGTTTTCCCCTTATTTTCATTGATTTCAGTTTGCCAGAGTTCCTTGATGCCAAACTCCGTCAAACGCTGCCTTGACGTCAAGGGCAATCACTATCACGTCACCATAGTAACTACCAAACGCGATATTTCCAACATGCCAGTTAGTGCACGGCCAGTCAGCAAGGGAAAATGCTGCATTCCCCCCTCTGATGCTTGTCTGAATTTGCACAGCAATTGATGACACTCGGGAAACTTGGAAGCAATCGCTGTTTAGCTCAGGTGCTTAGAGTTTGTTATTAATAACACCAAAATGGCGGGTTCCATGCTAGTATTGGAGAATGCTGTATTGAAGCAAGCTTTTGGCGTTGCGTCACAACGCGTATATGTTTGCAATCACACAGCAAAATAAATCCGGATAGCGGCACTTGCTCCTGTAGCAGTGCCATCTTGAAAATATTTCCATCTAGAAAATATCAGTCTTCTGATGTGACAAATATACCATTTTAACACTTCTGTGCCACAAATATGTCGGTAACATGCGAATAAACGTTAGCAGCTTTACAGCAGACACTTACAGGCGAGCAGTGACATCGCTGTGAACTGTGCCCGTGCCTGTCATTCGCTGCAATGTTGCAGGCAAATTCAATCGAGACAATTTGCCACCGTCAGTGCAGCCATTTATACTATCCTTTCTTAAAGCGATTGCATTCAAGCATCAACAGCCCTCTACACAAATTAATAACTCGCTTCCCAACAACTTCACGTAAATGCTGCATCTTTCAGCAAAGCCTATTCGTAAGCAAATTTCTTTAAATGCCTTTAGCTGCTGGCCCAGCCAAAAGATATTTGCTGCTTCGGGAGTTCTTTGTAAAAAGCTGCACTTGTACTTCATTGCTGAATTGTTCGTAAGCGACACAATACCTGGGTCGCTGAGAAGACAATTCCTTCCCCGTTATCTTTTTAGTTAACCTCTGCTTAGCTGTCACCTATCCCTAACCTTTTATCTTGCTCTATCAGCTCAATCCCTCCTAAAGAGTATAACATCCATCACAGTTATTCGTGTACATGCGTTGTCAATAAATTCATTTGTAAGAATGAGGCCTGCGAGTGTAGTCTTACTGAGCTGGTCAATGCAGGAAAGACATTTCTGATACATGTTATCTTTATGTGTTGCAAACCGACAGCGTTGCACAGGATGAGAATGGAAAATTTACCATGGTGTCACGGACCGTGATGGTAAGTATGGGAGTTAATTCTAGCACCACTTCTCCACAGGCCGCTAGAATACTTTGAATGTTTATTAACTCACCAAATAATCACCATTTTGCCTTTGATACTGCTATGCCCAAGCATAAAGAATCTTTAACCAGGCTTCTTTCAACAAACACAAACTAATCGCTTAACTGGAAAAGAAACGTTTTTTTGAGAACAATTTACAAAATTGGTTAAAAAACAATTTGTACTTTGGAAGTTTAATGATTTGTCCCAGTCCCCTTAAAAAAAAAACAGATATCCCAACACCCGTGCCCCCACACATAAACACAAAACAAACACGATCTCTGCAGGGGCTCGCATCTTTTTTTCGTTCTCTCTGTCTCCCTCTCTCTCTCAGATTCTGTAAGAAAAATACCCAAACACCAGGCGGTCATTTTAGGTTTGTTCACAGTGGCTATTGTATGTCCCCACAGCACTGGGACCTTTATGACAGAGTTGACTCCTCGCGAATGTGACATTAGTACTTTGAACATGACTGAGACACAGCTATGGTGACACTGAGATACACAGCACCAAACACGAGGGAAACATTCCCTTCAGGACGGATGTGAATTTGAGAAGGTGCAGAAAAGATTGCAGAGAATGGATCGAGTGATGAGGGACATCAATGGCGTGGATCGATTGGAGAAACTGGGCTCATTTTCCTTGGAGAAGAGAAGCTTGAGAAATTTGATAGACGTTTTCAAAATGATGATGGGTGGAGACAGTCGATCGAGAGAAACTGTTCCCATCGGCAGTAGGACCGAGAACCAGAAGACACTGGTTTAAGGTGACAGGTAAAAGAATCACATTCTAAAGATGGAGAATGTATCTCCCTCCATTAGAAAAAAAAACAGGAAAGGGACTTCCCTGCATTTTAAAAACAAGAAAGGTATCTCGCTCCATTTTAAAGACGGAGAATGGATACCCGTCCATTTTATAAACAGGAATGTTATCTCCCACCATTTTAAAGACAGAGAAAGGATTTCCCTCCATTTCAAAAAACATATGAGGGATCTCCCTCCATTTTAAAGATGGAAATCTCTTTATCATCTCTCACTCCTGCTTTTTCATTCTTTCACCCCATCCCTTTTCTCTCTCTCACCTGTCTGTGTCTATCTCTCTCTCTCATCCCAATTCTTTCTCTGGCTATTGCCCTCTCTCTCTGTCTCTCTCTCTGTCTCTCTCTCTCTCTCTCTCATGGTGATTGCCATGTTTAGTTACAGTCCTGAAGTAGTTTCTTGACAGGCTGCAAGGGGGCTTCAAATCGGGGCATTTACCCCTGTTGGATTGCAGTTTTTATTTCTTTTGTGCTTCTTGGAAAATTTACCCCTTTTGTTCTGACAAATCCAGGCTCATTTAAACACTTCTGTGCCACGGATCTGACGGTATCATGTGATGAATCATTTTCTACTGTACAGTAGAATACTTGCAAAAGAGCAGTGACAACGCAGTGAACTGTGTCCATGCCTGTCGTTCGCTGCAATGTTGCAGGCAAATTCTCCCGAGCCAACTTGCAATCTCCAGTGCAACAAATCATGGTAGTTTACCTTAAATGGATCGCATTGAAACCATTAACGGCCCTCTGCATGGATTGAAAACTCACTTACAAACAATTACATGCAAATGCGTCCACTCTCAGTAATGCTATTGATAAGCACATTTTTCAAAACTCAGCTGCTGGCTGGGCCAAACACATACTTCGCAGAACCCCAGACTCAAAGAATCACCATGCAGAAGAGGCCCCTCGACCCACCTAGTCTGCACCGACACCTGAGAAGCATCTGGCCTACCTATATAATCCTGTTTACCAGCACTTCGCCCAAAACCTTGAATGTTATGACATGCCAAGTGCTCATCCAGGTACTTTTTAAAAGATATGTGGCAACTCTGCTCCACCACCCTCCCAGGCAGTGCAATCCAGACAGCCACCAGCCCTTGGGTAAAAAATGTTTTTCCTCACATCCCCTCTAAACCTCGTGCCCCAAAATTTGATCTTATGACCCCCTGTGACTGACCCTTTAACAAAGGGGAACAGCTGCTCCCTACCCAGCCTGTCCATGCCCCTCATAATCTTGTACACCTCAATCAGGTCGCCCCTCAGTCTTCTCTGCTCCGAATAAAAAAAAAACAAGTCTATCCAACCTCTCTTCATAATGTTTCATCCCAGGCAACATCCTTGTGAATGTCATCTGCAACACCTGGAGTGCAATCACATCCTTCCTATAATGTGGCAACCAGAACTGCACACAGTACTCCACGTTTGGCCTCACCAAGGTTCTAATCAACTCCAACATGACCACCCTACTTTTCTAATCTATGCCTCGATTGATTATATTAAGTGTCCCATAAGCCATTTTCACCACCCCACTAACATGTCCCTCTGCCTTCAGAGACCTATGTACACACACGCCAAGTTCCCTTTGTTCCTGAGAGCTTCCTGGTGCCTTGCCGTTCACTGAATACTTCCTCGTCAAATTACTCCTTCCAAAGTGTATCACCTCACATTTTTCAGGTTTAAATTCCATCTGCCACTTATCTGTCCTTTTGACCATCCCATCTGTATCTTCCTGTAGCCGAAGACACTCAACCTCACCCGGACAATCTTTGTGTCACCCACAAACTTACTCATCCTACCCCCATATATTGTCATCACCCTCTGCCTCATATAACTAAGCCAATTTTGAATCCACCTTTTCAAATTACCCTGCATCCCATGTGCTTTTGCCTTCGTTATAAGTCTCCCATGTGGGACCTTGTCAAAGGCTTTGCTGAAATCCCTACAAACTATACCAAATGCACTGCTCTCATCTACACACCTGGTCACCTCCTGTAAAAATTTAATCAAATTTGTTAGGCATGACGTCCCTCTAACAAAGCCATTCTGACTATCCCTGATCAAACCTTGCCCTTCAATGTGGAGTTAGATACTCTCCTTCAGAATATTTTCAACAGTTTCCTTGCCAGTGACATGAGACTCCCTGGACTTTGGTTCCCTGCCTTATCTCTACAGCCCTTCTTAAATAGCGGAGCCACATTAGCTATTCTCCAGTCCTCCGGCACTTCCCCGTGGCCAGAGAGAAATTAAAAATTTTGGTCAGAGCCCCTGTGATCTTCTACCTTGCCGCCCTCAGCATTCTGGGACAAAAATCATCCGGACCGGCAGATTTGTCCATTTTTAAGCCTGTCACTACCTCAAATATCTTGTCACATCCTATATCAATTTCTGTAAGAACCTCGCAGTCTCTCTCCCCGCGTTTGTTACCATCATCCTCATTCTCTAGGGTGAAGACAGACGTGAAGTATTCATTCAACACTCTAGGGATGTGCTCTGGCTCCGCCCATAGACTGCCGCCTTGTTCCCTTATGGACCCTAATCTTTCCCTGGTTATGCTCTTCCCACTGATATAATTGTTGCTTCTATATATCTTTCTGAAAAGCTGCACAACAGACTCCCAATGTTTTGTTAATTACTTTCAATGAAGACAGGAATGAAACAAAATACTTCACCACATAACGTGTACATCATTGCTGAGGTAAATTTATGGGACACATTTTTATGTGGCTGAGAAGCCAATGCTTTCCAGTATAACTTTTTCCAGTTCCAATCTATCTCTCATCTACTCTTCATGAGGACACCCAGCAGAGGATAAATGCAAGACTAAAATCAGTGAGCTCCCCCTACCGTTAATTGTCGCTGCTGTATGATTGTTACCAAAGTCAATACATCAAACGTAAGGGCAGTTGGCCTGTTCCTCGTCCTGCCATTTAGTGGATTTTTACTTTGCCCTAAACGCCCAAAGCCGTTGATTCACAGTCAGGAGGAAATATATTTAAGTTCCGTGCCCTTGCAACTCCGCCGAATTATGCTAACAAAATGAAATCATAAAGGCACTGTTTAATTTCCCGCGGAAACTCCAGTCATGAGTTTGCATTTAGTAACCACCTTACTCCTCATTCGCATTTCAGTTCAAAAGGTTGAACTGCAACAAACTTGCTACATGGCAACATTCCAAAGCTATTTTTACTTCAATGTTTCAATTGCTTTCATTCTTCATATTTAAAAAAATCCTTCTCAAGGCAATTCCGGATACTCTTCATGGGAGACATGTCAAATCCCATGTTTGAAATTGAAAAAGAGAGATTGCATAAGATTGGTTGGCGAAATTTTTTTCAGTTTGAGATTTGCTTGGGATATCAGCCTAATGATGGCGAAACATTGTGAACCTTGTGGCAGAATATTTTGAACATTGAGGAAACGAAGGTCGCTGATGCTGCTGAGCAGTTTTGTGAAGATCGAAACAATCAGACTGCTCTGGGGAGAAAAGATTTCCTTCCAGCTCACTACTAACCTGAAGCTTTGAGTTTGCAAATTTTTTTTTTTCATTCACGAGATGTGGGTTTCGCTGGTTTGGCTAGCATTTATCGCCCCTCCCTAGTTTCCCTTGAACGGTGGTGGTGAGCTGCATTCTTTAATCGCTGCAGTTCATTTGGTGTGGTTCAGTGCTTCAGGAAGGGAACTCCTGGATGCTAAGCGAGCGAGAGTGAATGTACGGTGGTATGTATCTAAGTCAGGGCGGTGAGTGGCTTGGAGGGGAACTTCCAGATGGTGGCCTTTCCAGTCATTTAAACATCCTTCTGTCATCACCCTCTGTCTCCTACAACTAGGCCAATTTTGCATCCAACTTATCAAATTACCCAATATCCCTTGCGCATTTATCTTCTTTATAGAACACCCCTGTGGGAACTTGTCAAGGGCTTTGCTGAAATCCATCTATACTACATCGACTGCACTAGTGACATCTCCACAACTGGTCACCTCCTCAAAAACCGCAATCAAATTTGTTAGGCATCAACTCCGTCTGACAAAGCCATGCTGACCATCCCAGATCAAACATCGCCCCTCCAACAGGAGATACATTCTCTCCTTCACAATTTTCTCTAATAGTTTCCCTACCACTTTCGATCCAATAATGGGAGAGTGCCGGAATTTCAATTAGGGAAAGAGGCACCGCTACGGTTCAATTGCCAATTAGAGTGTATCAGGGCAGTGAAGTAAACTTTTACTTGAAATTGGGGTATCACATGTGTGGGACCACATCGACACTCCCTAAATCTGCCAAAATAAGGAACATCAGGGATGTACGGCATGTGTTGATTAGGCATGTGTGAACAACTTATGGTTATTCACATGACCTTGTGAAATGGTTCAATATGTCTGTGCATGTGAAAAGGATAAGCAGAGAGTTCAGCTGAGGCTGACCACCCCAAAGCCAATGAATGCCCCCAACACAGTAAATGGCCAGTAAAACCAATATTATTTGCTCCAATAAACACATGTGATTATATCATAACCTGAGATATAAGCTGCTACATTTTATGGAATTCCAATTTTCCCAAGGGTTGTGCTTCAAAGACCATATATCATAGGAGCAGAAATTAGGCCATTCGGTCCATTGAGTCTGCTCCACCATTCAATCATGGCTGATACGTTTCTCGACACCATTCTCCCGCCTTCGCCCTGTAACCTTTGATACCCTTTCCAATAAAGAACCTATCTAACCCTGTTTTGAGTACACTCAATAACTTGGCCTCCACAGCCTTCTGTGGCAATGAATTCCATAGATCAAAGGATGCAAAACATTTGAACGTTAGTTGATTAGGAAGCTGATTAGGATTTTCTTGATGAAGCATCAGGGGTAGGATAGTTGGTAAACTGGAACAACAGCTTAGAATTCAGTAGAAATGTATTGCACTGAAATGCTTAGTAGAAGAATTGAGAACTATAGGAATGGATAGATATGTAGGACACAGCGGGAACTGTCTTGTGGAATCATGCAGATATTGTGAATTTGTGGGTGTGTAACATTAACACAAAAAGTCAACGGAAGGGATTCTTGGATTGATCGAACCCAGGAATCTTAAGATGTGATCTCAGAAATATTTAGAGTTCAAGTGTTCTTACAATATTTTGTTAGCAACCTGATTAAGGACAAAGGAGCAGCTGAGCACATACGTCCATGTTCATTGTCTGCTTAATGTATGGGAGTTATATATTAAATCAAATATAGAGACATGGCTTGTGGATATTGAGAACAATCGTATCCCTTGATTCTTAAACGATTGTACCATTCAAAGATGCTTGGGAACCACAGTAACACCACAGGGACTAGGCTACATGGTTGTCATGCTTGTTTAAAGGGGTCATGTGATATGGCAAGGAACCCATTGTTCCGCTCGTACGATGCTTGTCCCACCCAAGAGATAGGGGATGAATGGAATGTTTTCAATGTAGGCATAGTCATTCATGACTACGGTCAAAGATATCCATATCATCATATGAATTCCCTTCATTCCTGCTCGTCAATGCAGTTAAGTCCAAGTTTTAATGTTGTTCAGAAAGGGAAAAGCCACATATGTGGTTTTAACATGAGAAATCCAGCAAAGCCTGTGTATGGGTTCACTTTGGACCAGGAATCACCAATATGCAACATGAACTTCTGCAGCTGGTGTACAGATAGCCCAGGATCTCATAGGGCCATTACTGACTGGAATTATCTCCTCGAGCGAGCAGATAGGAGCTGTGTCTTTGAATCAGTTTAACGTTGAGTTAAGCAGATTTTTGATTGACAAAGGAGTCAAATGTTTCGGGTGGGCATGAGGGAAATTGGAGCTAAGGCCACATCAGGTCAGCCATGATCTTATTGACTGGTGGAACAATTTCAAGGAGCCCGGTGACCTCCTCCTGAGCCTAATTTTTATATTCTTTTGATTTTAATTATGTGACAGGTAGATAGTTAACATGAGACCAACATATTCTCCCTCTTTTGGTTCAGGTACGATCTACTGCAGCCATTTCTGGCAGATGTGCCCTTCAGAACTCAGCCAGTTTAGTAATGTGAAAGAAACGTTCTTTGTAATGGTTATTGACGTCCACCGCCCATATAGCATTCAGTGTGCTTACTGGTTTCTTGCTAGTGGTGTTCAAAACGGGGGAGCATTAATTCGTCAACTAAGGGAGGGTGGTAGGTGGTGTTCAGCACAGGTTTCCTGGCTTTTCTGTTACTTGTTGCCATGATTCGCAATGTACTATTTAATAAATGTTGAGACCTCACATGGTCATTTGCATATCATCACTAGGGGTTCAGTCCTCCTGGTATAACAGAACAATCTTAATGATGGTGGAGACTCGGACCTTGGCTATAAGATGTTATTCGGTTCCTACGAATATAACAGGTTGCTGCTTGACCAGCCTGGGCAAAAGGGCTTACTATATTTTGTAGACTATGCCTCGAGTTCATTCCTCCACAACCAGTGAAAATCGTTTTCCAAACGAGTTTATTAATTCTGCTTAAAACTTTGATCAAGTAACCCTAACCATGTATATTCCTCTGAATTGAACGTTAGTTTTAAATTTTCTCTTCACAATTATAATTTAACCCCTTTCTTCCCGATACCATACTGGGAAACCTATGATTCATTTCCGGCAAGCCAATAATTATTTCCTAAGGTTTGCAGCCCACAACTGCTTTCACTACATGTGTACTGATATATGTAGTTCTCGTATCCCAAGCTATAAACCTGTACAATTTATTTTAGTCTTCTAAGTACAAGTCACAACATTTTATTAGACTTTTTCAAAATTTACTGCAAATGTTCATAAATCTTTAATGATTGATGTGCGGGGGTCTGCATGGGCTTTGGGACTTTCAGTATTTTCAACCTTTCCCATTTTATTAAGCACCATATTACTCTGTATACCCTTTTTGGGTACAGTATGGATGACCTGATATTTCGCTACATTTAAATATATTTTCCAAAGTTTTACCCCTCTTCTAATCGACAAATAATTATCTCGAACCCAGTGAAACATCTTAAACATTGCCTATCGCTGTGTCATTATAAAAAAATAATTAAATCTTCTATTACATAATTTTAGTTCATAAATATGGCGAATAATTTCTCTGGCTGTAACGATTAACAAAAAACTTTATTGGGTTAGCCTTCTAAATAATGTGGCTACAAGATTAAGAGTCTGGCTAGCAACTATGTGACAAGTGAGTCACTTCCGCATTGCCCAAAGACCATCAACCAAGCACAAATCAGGGCTGTAGTGCAATATTTCCCACTTGCCTGTGAAAGTCTGCCTCCAACAGCTCTTAAGAGCACCATCTAGAACAACGTTCACCCAATGGTCAGCACCTCATCCTCCATCGTAAATATTCCACACAGATGCAAAGTTGCAGCAGTGCATATTGTGTAAAAAATGAAATTGTGCATCACCTTCAGTGGCATATTCCATGCCTACTACGCCTACCATCTAGATAAACAAGGACAGCGCGACACATGGGAAAAAGAGCATCTGCAAGTTCTCTTCCAAGACAAACAACATATTTCCTAGTTAATATAACGTCGTTTCTTCACTGTTGCTGGGTCATAATCCTAGAATTCACTCCCAATTATCAGTGTAGGTATATCTTTACAAGTTAGGCTGCAGCGGCTGAAGAAGTTGGTTCACTACTGCGTTCTGAAGTGCAATAAGGGAAGGGCAACAATTGCTGTTACAACTCCTGCCAGCTATCTTCAGAGTCATGCATCACCGCCACTTGGAAATGTATCCCCATTCTTTCATTTTTGCTGAATGAAACTCCTGGAACCTTCTCACTAACAACACTGTGGGTGTGCCTACATGGGCAGCAGAGGCAATTCTCCTTTGAAGTTATTGATGGGGATCAAACAGTCGCCTTGGAAGAGGCATACACAGCCATTGACCGACGAAAATGAACATAGAGTGACATTTGTCTGCAGCACCAACACATCATAGAATCATCGAATTCTACAGCAGGGAAGGATTCAATTTTTTTTGGTGCCTCTTTTCTGGCCAACTTGGGCGAATTCAGCTATTGAAATTCCCTTATCTTTACCCTCAGCATTTTACATTTGTTTTATTTTCAGATGATGATACAGTTTCCCGTTGAATGCTTTGATTGAATCACCGCCAGCAAAGTCTCAGGCAGTTCATTCCAGAACCTTAGCACTGGCTGCGTAAAAAAAAAAAGTTTTTCCTCATGTCTCTGTTCGTTCTTTTTCTGCTCAACCTGCACTCCCTGGTTTACAATCCTCTCACCGATACGAAGAGTTTCCCCCTGTCCACTCTGCCCAGGCTCCCCATGGACCTGACATTTCTAATTAAGCTCCTATGAAACTTCCATTCACCAAGCAAAACAGTCTTAACTTCCCAATGTGACTACCAAACTCAACTTTCTTATCCCTAGAAGCACCCTCGTGACATTTTTCTGCACTCTTCCACATCCCCCCAACAGCACCTCCACCTCGACCCCCACCCCTACTCCTACTCATTCCTTTATTTCCTTTCTAAAGTGTGCTGGGCAAAACTGGAGAAAATATTCTAGTTGGGGCCGAACACATGTTTGTAAAGTTTTCACGTAGCTTTCTTGTTTCTGGTACACCATGCCCCTACTTTCTTGTTTTAGGTACTCAATGTCCCTGCTTTCTTGTTTTTGGTACTCCATGCCCATACTGTCTTGCTTCTGGTACTCCATGCCTCTACTTTCTTGGTTTTGGCACTCTATGCCCCTACTTTCTTGTGTCTGGTACCCAATGCCACTACTTTCTTGTTTTTGGTACTCCATGCACCTACTTTCTTGTTTTTGGTACTCCATGCACCTACTTTCTTGTTTTTGGTACTCCATGCACCTACTTTCTTGATTTTGGTACTCCATGCCTCTACTTTCTTGTTTTTGCTACTCCAGGCCTCTACTTTCTTGTTTTTGCTACTCCAGGCCTCTACTTTCTTGTTTTTGGTACTCTATGCCTCTATTTTCTTGTTTTCGGTACTCCATGCTTCTACTTTCTTGTTTTTGGTACTCCATGCCTCTACTTTCTTGTTTTTGGTACTCCATGCCCCTACTATGTAGCCCTGGATCCCATATGTTTTGTGAAAGACACTTTCAAAGTGCCCTGGCAATTTCAATTATTTATGCACATATACACATACACCCATTGCCCCTTACTTCTGCATTTCCTGCGTAATTATAACATTTAATTTGGTTCATCTCTCTGTGTTCTTCCTACAGTAACGAATCATTTTTTGCTTCTATGCATTAAATTTTATCTGCCCCCTAAAGAACTATGTTCTTTGAAATTCTGCACTACCCTCACATTTCCAAAACCTTCTAAATCCCCTGCCACACGCAGGTTATTAAATTATTTCCTTATGTACACGAAGATCCAGGCCCTTAATATATATGAGGATGAGTAGACGGCCTAACACTGGGCCCGGGGAATTCCACGATAAACCCCCCTCCTGTTGAAAATAACAATTCACTGCTATTCTCTGTCACTCAGCCAATTCCGAATCCTTCTTGGTGCTGTATATTCAGTGTACCAATTCAAACTTCGTTAACAAGTCTGGCATTATCTATTTGATTGAACGCATTGTGGAATACTATGTGCAACACAGCAACAGCATTGCCCTTATCAACTCTCACTGTTACGTCATTAATAAAAACGGAAGCAATTAATTGAACACGACCCTCCTTGAACAAACTTGGTTATCTTACCAGCTCTCTTAAATGAACCACCTTATAACCAGGCAAACATTTTCGACCAGAAATATCACTAAAGGATAAACTGGATGTATGAATCAATGCAATTCGTCTTCCTGGATGTTGAGATCGCTGGTGAAAATGAATGTCACTTGTTAATGTTTGGAGAGTAAATGGCAAAATGAAAGATTGCATTCAATGGATTGCTTCTCTGTTTATGAAACTCCATCAATTTGATGGCAACTTGTGTCCGTTGAAATGTGTGTAACCAAAGATGTGTAACATAACATTGTGGAGTTATGTTTGCTTTCTCACTGTCATTAAATACTCAGCGGGGTAATTAATCCATTCGGACAGGAGACAGCGGCAAGTCAGATGGGGACTGATAGTTGACCTTTTTTTCCCAATAATCAATAGAACGTTACAGAAGAATTAGAAATAACTATTACCAGAAAATTGTTCCTATAATAAAGAATGCTTTGTTTGTTAATTAAACCGGAGTGTCATATTTTCATGAGAATGGAGTGAGATACGTATTTCTGACAGGCATATGTTATATCCAAATGTTCGCTTTGATTTTTGAGTGAAAAATGCAATGTTTCATTAGGAATAGATTAGGTTCGTCCTGGGAAACTGCGAGCAGAAAACAAATGCAGTAAAGGTATTCTGATGCACGTTCATATTCGCAAAAACACTTTTATTTCGTACTTGGACGATTACTTAGAACACCTGCTATAATTTAACTAGTTGGGAGAGGGAAATGTCTTGTTTTTTTCTCTTTTCTTAACCAAAGTCAGAATCAAAGTCCAAGGAATTATCATCACCTTTTTAATCTCTTCCCTGAATTTAGTTTGTGTTGCTGCATAAATAAATGTGTTTGAACAGGAGCTGAAATACATTAGCATGCATCCGGTTTCAGTCGCGATGTATTCAGGAGTTGCAAAATCGCCTCGGGTTTGTGCGGTACTTGGCAATCTCGTAGTTAAAAAACTAACGACAGCTGTCAGCCAAAACAGTAGAAAACTGCCCGATACTCCGAATAATAAAGTAATCGATTTTCTCCTGTTCTTCATTTCTAAATCACTCTGATTCTCACGGTGCTGACCCCGAAGTGCCCTGCGGGCTCTGCTGGCCACTATAATGCGCCTGATTGTCAAGCAATTAAACAGTAATATCAAGCAAAAAGGAAGCCAAGCGACAAAAATGCTTTTAAACCAGGAGTACGCCACACCTGCAGGCGATGAGTAAAAGACTATACTGGAGAGGCAACCCCAGGAGATATTGTTAATTATTCGTTCAGGTTCATATGCAAACCAAAAAGGGATGTTCTCGAAATACTTCACAATAGAGACTATTGTTAAAACCACAGTCGCCGTTTTCTTAGTGCTGTACTTTGTTTTAAATTTCTGACAACATATAGCTACAAATCGGTCAAATGTGAAGGAGACAGTGAACCAGACAGACAGATCCAGGATAGCAGGATTCAAAGACAGGATGAATTTACAAACGGCAGTGTAGGACAGGAATGAAGACGGAAAGTGAAAGCTGATAACGCGATAAATTATTACATTGAAAATCATGACCAAAAGATCTGCTGCGGCCATAGCGGTCATGTAGAGGGAGATACATTTCGATAGGTCACAATTCCCCCTGGAGAGAATCACTATTGTCATTAAGTTGGCTGTAAGAAAAGGAGAGAAAAGTTAAGCAACGAAAAAAAGAATTGTTACACCATTTTATTGGGAAATATTCGGATCTGTCTCCATTTCGCGTTATCGACACGGATTCTTTTAATTTTCATTATAGAGACGAGTGTTGGTGAAACTTAGCTTTTTTAAAAAATGAAACGATTGACCATCTAATACCCGTTGTAATTCCAGCAAACGTTATTCAGAAATCAACACGTCTTCAAAATTGCTTCCAGAAGACTAATAGGCACATTGGGATTCCAATAAAACATTCAACCCAGGCGCAAACATAAAAAAAATGCCGAAAAATTCCACACATTCTCCATATAGTCACCCTCATTAAACGGCCCAGCCACCGCTCGGCGAGTATTGCAATTGTGAGGGTTCACGCCGGCAGAGCAGAGGTTGGCATCTCCCTGAACGGCAATTTATTCTCAAAATCCTTTCAAAAACCCCTGTTGGTTGAAAGTGGCTAAAATCGGAGGAGTTACCAACGTCAAGTAAATTGGGAGCACGAAATAATTGAATTGATGCCCAGGGATAAAAAGCAAATCTATCTGGGGTGAATGATTTATTCTTTGAGAGGGTGGACGGGGGAGGGGAGTTGTTCGAGGGTGATAGGGGGTGAATCAGCCTCAGCAAAAGGAGAATACTTGAACAGACGCTCGCCCGTGGAAAGGATTAGCAGGATACACGTCGATATTTCTCATATCATCCTGATGGATATGTGACTCTGCACTGAGGTCATTCTCGAAATCTGTTATATTAACATTGGAATTATCAACAGCCCTTAGGCCACAGAGTGAAACTGACTTACCGGGAACGCCGAATGCTGCAAGAACGGGATAGTAAACGTTCTCTATCTGTAGAACTGTTATCATGTTTTATAAACCTGTGCGAATCCTCTCGAGCTATACGGTTCTAAGTGGAATGCAACTGAGATTCCTAATTCCTCCCCCTTTATAGAACAATCCATCTTCCCCTGGGAAAATCAAGTTACACAATATTTGTGCCCTCGATGCAGTTCTTTAACAAACAATTGGCGATTTTCTGGTTCACTGCGCCTCTGCCACTAATGGAGAAATTGCACAACTCAGGACATTAAATTCCACCTGTTAAAATCAGTGAAGGCAACATAATCCCGGATTGAAAGTGCTCTGTGCATGCCCTGTGTAATTTGAATGGAACATCCCCTTCTCCAAACTGTGCCAGGTTATTGTGACCTCTTAATAATTTGGTAAAATCCTCGCCAATCCAGATTGTAAGTCAAAGTTATTTAGTAATCAAAGGATCGCAGGTAATGCCTCGCCACAAACTATACTGCGCATGACACAAAATATTATAATTGATATTGAATATACTCTAACATTGACCACGGCTGCCACATTGGAACAATAGTGCTAATAAAGTGACTCCAAAACTAATGTGGTGACCTTACTCTAACAGCACAGATAGTAACACCAAACTAAAATATCTCATAGAAACTCGACAATAACCCGGCTGGCTATAAACTAATTCCATAAAGCCTGGTGAATTTACGTTGACAAAATCATCATAACCTGACGTTGGTGTTGATGAACCCATGCAGCCGTTACGGATGATGGTCTACTTTTGAATTACTGTGTTTGCCAATTTTATTCAAGGTTGTAAAAAACCGTAACACAAATAGAGAATATGTATAAATTAATTGCATGGATCGCATCCACTGATACACTAACAAAATTAAACACTCTGCCTCTTCCTGTCCTCTGGCGCATCCTTCATATCAAGGGGAGATTGATCTGATAGAATTACGGGGGCTTGGTGCAGAACGACAATTTTGGCCCTTGAATATTGAGAGGAACGCGATATTCCAGAACAATAAGGAGCTATGTAAAGGTGGAGAGGTAGCACTGTGAATTGAAGATTAACAAGATTGGACCAATGGTTAATAATAACCTGGTTCAAGAGATCAGGATGTGGAATCGGTTTGGGTGGAGATGAGGAATACTAAGGAGAAAATTCACGAGTAGGAATGGTCGACAGGCCCCCTAACAGTAACGACAATGTAGGACAAATTATAAAGCGGAAACATTAGACGCTTAGGATAAAGGGACAGCAATAATCATAGGTGATTTTATTCTACATATAAAGAGGGGAAATCAATTTTGCAATTGCAGCCTCGATGAAGAGCTCTTAGAATGCTTTCGAGGTAATTTCTTAATGCAACATGCTCAGGAACCATGCAGAGAGCAAGTTCTATTAGACTTGGTACTGTAACAGAGATTAATTAATATATTCAGAGTAAAGGCACCCTCCAGGTGGTAGTGAAACAATATCATTAAACTTAAAAGGGGGAAGAGTGGACCCAAGACTAGTACCTTAAGCTTAAAAAAGGGCAAATGTACGGGCATGAAAGCTGAGTTAGCTGAAGTCAACTGGGTTAATCGACTAGAGAATAGATCAATGGAGAAGCAGTGGCAGGCATTTAAGTGGACATTACGGAATATTCAGTGTAAGCATATTCCGAGAATAATGAAATGTTCTAAGGTAACGGCCCACTATCCGTGGTTAACTAAAGAAGTTAAGGAGAGCATTAAATGTAATGAAAAGACATATAACTGCTCAAAGATGATTGGCCGGTCAGATGATTGACCAGAATATAAAGAATGGAAAAAAATGACTAAAAGTTTAATCAGGAAAATTATTTCGATTATGAGAGGAAGATAACTGGAAATATAAAATGCACAAAAAGAGATTATACAGGGATTTAGAAAGTAAAGCATAAAGTAAAGTGACTGTTGGCCCTCTAAACAGTGACAGTGGGGAGTTAAGAGCAGATAATGAGAAAATGACAGACAAAATGAACAGATATGTTGATTCTCTGTTCAATTTAGAGGACATAAAACGCAATCTGCTAATTGCTGCAGATCAGGAGGTCAAAGGGAGAGGGGAACAAGGAGAAATTACAAGCACAAGCGAAGCGGTACAGAGCATAGTGATGGAGTTGCCAGCTGACAAGTCTCTGGATCCCGATGGATTACATCCAAGGGTAATAAACGAAGTGGCTAATGAGGTACTAGATGCACTGGATATAATTTTCCAAAATTCGCTAGATTATGGAATGGTTCCATGTGACTAGAAAGTAGCAAATGTAACCCCAATATTTAAGAAGGAAGCGAGTGTCCAGCACTGGGGAGCACTGTTTTAAATTAATGATCACCTATTTGGAACAGTTTTGAGGAGATTTGCTTTCTTCCCAGAAGGCTGTGTGACTTTGGAACTCTGCCTCAGGAGGTGTTGGAGGCGAGGTCATTGAATATATTTTTTTATGGCATAATAAAAATACATTCTTGTTAGGCAAGCGAATTAAGAGTTATCGTGTTTAGTTTGGAATGTGGAATTCGAAACGGAATCATTCAGCTATCAGCATATTGAATAGCTGAGCAGGCTCGAATGTCTGAATGGCTTACTCCTGCTCCCCATCTTCTTTGTTCTAGAGACCTGCCCCTATCTCTACCCCAATATTCTTCGAATGCAATCCATTGGATGAAGTTACATATCCACTATTGACATAATCATATTCCAAGTG
>JANJGN010000155.1:1040000-1042500 GCA_026770705.1 Isurus oxyrinchus | reverse complement strand
GTGTGGGTGAGTTATGTGTGTTTGTGTGTGTGTTATGTGTGTTTGTGTGCGTTATGTGCGTGTGTGAGTTTGTGTTATGTGTGTGTATATGTGTGTGAGTGTGTTAAGTGTGTGTATGTGTGTGTGTGTGTGTTATGTGTGTGTGTTATATGTGTGTATGTGTGTTTGTGTGTTATGTGTGTGTTATGTGTGTGTGTTATGTGTGTGTGTGTTATGTGTGTGTGTGTGTCTGTGTGTTATGTGTGTGTGTCTATGTGTTATGTGTGTGTGTGTGTGTGTTATGTTTGTGTGTGTGTGTGTTATGTGTGTGTGTGCGTGTGTGTGTGTTGTGTGTGTGTGTTTGTGTTATGTTGTATGTGTGTGTGTGTTATGTGTGTGTGTGTGCTATGTATCTGTGTATTATGTGTGTGTGTGTGTTATGTGTGTGTGTGTGTGTATTATGTGTGTCTGTGTTATGTGTTGTTTTGTGTTATGTGTTTGTGTGTGTGTGTTATGTGTGTCTATGTGTGTGTGTGTTATATCTGTGTGTGTGTGTGTTATGTGTGTGTGTGTGTTATGTGTGTGCGTGTTTTGTGTGTGTGTGTGTTATGTATTGTTTGTGTGTGTGTTATGTGTGTGTATGTGTGTGTATTGTGTGTGTGTGTGTTATGTGTGTGTGTATGTGTGGTATGTGTGTGTGTGTTTGTTGTGTGTGTGTGTGTGTATGTGTGTGCGTGTATGTGTGCGTGTGTATGTGTGTGCGTTATGTGTGTCTGTGTGTGTGTTATGTGTATCAGTGTGTATGTGTGTGTATTGTGTGTGTTTGTGTTATGTGTGTATATGTGTGTGTATTGTGTGTGTGTTATGTGTGTGTGTGTATGTGTTTTATGTGTGTGTGTTATGTGTGTGTGTGTGTGTGTGCTGTGTGTGTGTGTGTATGCGTGTGCGTTTATGTGTGTGTGTGTATGTGTGTGCGTTATGTGTGTGTGTGTGTGTTATGTGTGTGTGTGTTATGTGTGTGTGTGTGTGTATGTTATGTTTGTGTGTGTGTGTTATATGTGTGTGTGTTATTTGCGTGTGTGTGTGTGTGTTATGTGTGTGTGTGTTATGTGTGTGTGCGTTATGTGTGTGCGTGTGTGTGTGTGAGTTATGTGTGTGTGTTATGTATGTGTGTGTATGTGTGTTATGTGTGTGTGTGTTATGTGTGTGTGTGTTATGTGTGTGTGTGTGTGTTATGTGAATGTGTGTGTGTTTTGTGTGTCTGTGTGTGTTGTGTGCGTGTGTGTTGTGTGTGTGTGTGTGTGTTGTATGTGTGTGTGTGTTATGTGTGTGTGTGTGTCTGTGTTATGTGAGTTATGTGTGTGTGTTTTACGAGTGTGTTTTTGTGTTATTTGTGTGTGTGTCATGTGTGTGTGTGTTATGTGTGTGTATGTGTGTTATGTGACTATATGTGTGTATGTGTGTGTATTGTGTGTGTCTGTTATGTGCATGTAAGTGTGTATTGTGTTTGTGTCTGTGTGTGTGTTATGTGTGTGTGTATGTGTGTTATGTGTGTGTGTTATGTGTGCGTGTATGTGTGTGTTATGTGTGGGTGTATGTGTGTGTGTGTATGTGCGTGTGTATCTGCGTGTGTATGTGTGTGTTTTGTGTGTGTGTGTTATGTGTGTATGTGTGTGTATTGTGTGTATGTTATGTGTGTGTATGAGCGTGTATTGTGTGTGTATGTGTGTATGCGTGAATGTTATGTGTGTGTGTTATGTGTGTGTGTGTGTGTGTGTGTGATGTGTGTGTATGTGTGTTATGTGAGTATATGTGTGCATGTGTGTGTATTGTGTGTGTCTGTTATGTGTGTGTGTGTGCATGTGTGTGTCTAACGTGTGTGTGTGTTATGTGTGTGCGTGTATGTGTGTGTTATGTGTGTTTGTTTATGTGTGTGTGTATGTGTGTCTGTGTTTTATGCGTGTTTGTTATGTGTGCGTGTCTTTTATGTGTGTGTGTGTGTGTGTGTGTTATGTGTGTGTTGTGTGTGTGTGTTATTTGTGTGTGTGTGTGTGTGTGTGTATGTGTGTTATGTGTGTGTGTGCTATGTGTGTGTGTGTTTGTGTTATGTGTGTTTGTGTTGTGTGTGTGTTATGTGTGTGTATGTGTGTTATGTGAGTATATGCGTGTATGTGTGTGTATTGTGTGTGTCTGTTATGTGTGTGTATGTGTGTGTATTGTGTGTGTGTGTATGTGTGTGATGTGTGTCTGTGTGTGTTATCCATGTGTGTTATGTGTGTGCGTCTGTATTATGTGTGTGTGTGTGTGTGTGTTTTGTTTGTGTCTGTTGTGTGTGTGTGTTTTGTGTGTATGTCTGTTATGTGTGTGTATGCGTGTTATGTGTGTGTGATTGTGTGTTTTCTGTTAGTGTGTAGTGAGTGTGTGTGTGTTGTGTGTGTGTGTGTGTTATGTGTATGTGTGTTATGTACCTGTGTGTGTGTGTGTGTGTTCTGTGTGTTTGTGTGTTATGTGTGTGTGTGTT
>JANJGN010000155.1:1010000-1012500 GCA_026770705.1 Isurus oxyrinchus | reverse complement strand
GTATGTGTGTGTGTGTGTGTGTTATGTTTGTGTGCATCTTATTTGAGTGTGTGTGTTGTGTGTTTGTGCGTGTTATGTGTGTTTGTTATGTGTGTGTTCATGTTATTTGTGTGTGTGTGTTATGTGTTTGTGTGTGTTATGTGTGTGTGTGTGTTATGTGTGCGTTTGTGTTATGTGTGTGTGTGTGTTATGTGTGTGTGTTATGTGTGTGTATGTGTGTTATGTGAGTATATGTGTGTGTGTGTGTGTGTGTGTTATGTGTGTGTGTGAGTATGGTTTGTGTGTGTTTGTATTATGTGTGTGTGTGTGTGTGTGTGTGTTATGTGTGTGTACGTCTGTGTGTGTGTGTGTGTGTATGTGCGGAATGTGTGTGCATGTGTGTGTATTGTGTGTGTGTGCGTGTTATGTGTGTGTGTGTTATGTGTGTGTGTGTGTGTATGTTTGTAGGTGTGTGGGTGTGTGTTATGTGTGTGTGTGTTGTGTGCGAGTGTGTTATGTGTGAGTACATGTGTGTGTGTGTGTTTTATGTGTGTGTGTGTATGTGTGTGTGTGTGTGTGTTTTATGTGTGTGTGTTGTGTGCGTGTGTGTTATGCATGTGTGTGTGTTATTTGTGCGTGTGTGTGTATGTGTGTGTGTTTTGTGTGTGTATGTGTTAAGTGTGTGTGTTATGTGTGTGTGTTATGTGCGAGTGTGTGTGTGTGTTAAGTGGGTGTGTCATGTGTGTGTGTATCTGTGTGTGTTATGTGTGTGTGTATGTTATTTGTGTGTGTGTGTGTTATGTTTGTGTGTGTTATGTGTTTGTGTTAAGTGTGTGTGTGTTTCGTGTGTGTGTTATGTGTGTGTGTGTGTGAGTGTGTGTGTGTGTTATGTGTGTGTGTTATTCGTGTATGTTGCGTGTGTTTCATGTGTGTGTATGTATGTGTGTGTGTGTGTGTTATGTTTGTGTGCATCTTATTTGAGTGTGTGTGTTGTGTGTTTGTGTGTGTTATGTGTGTTTGTTATGTGTGTGTTCATGTTATTTGTGTGTGTGTGTTATGTGTTTGTGTGTGTTATGTGTGTGTGTGTGTTATGTGTGTGTTTGTGTTATGTGTGTGTGTGTGTGAGTTATGTGTGTGTGTGTGTGTTATGTGTGTGTGTGTTATGTGTGTGTGTGTTATGTGTGTGTGTGTGTGTTATGTGTGTGTGTTTTGTGTATGTGTGTGTGTTGTGTGTGTGTGTGATGTGTGTGTTGTGTGTGTGTGTGAAGTGTGTGTGTTATGTGTGTGTATGTGTGTTATGTGAGTATATGTGTGTGTGTGTGTTATGTGTGTGTGCTATGTGTGTGTGTGTGTGTTATGTGTGTGTGTTATGTGTGTGTATGTGTGTTATGTGAGTATATGTGTGTGTGTGTGTGTGTTATGTGTGTGTCTGTGGTCTGTGTGTTATGTGTGTGTGTGTTATGCGTGTGTATGTGTGTGTGTGGAATTTGTGTGCATGTGTGTGTATTGTGTGTGTGTGTGTTATGTGTCTGTGTGTGTGTTATGTTATGTGTGTGTGTGTCTGCGTATGTGTGTATGTGTGTGTGCGTGTGTTATATGTGTGTGTTGTGTGCGTGTGTGTTATGTGTGTGTGCATGTGTGCGCGTGAGTGTGTGTGTTTTATGTGTGTGTGTGTGTGTGTGTCTGTGTGTGTGTGTGTTGTGTGTGTGTGTGTTGTGTGCGTGTGTGTTATTTGTGTGTGTGTTATTTGTGCGTGTGTGTGCGTGTGTATGTGTGTATGTTTTGTGTGTGTGTGTTAAGTGTGAGTGTTATGTGTGTGTGTTATGTGTGAGTGTGTCTGTGTGTGTTATGTGGGTGTGTGTTATGTGTGTATGTTATCTGTGTGTGTTATGTGTGTGTGTGTTATGTGTATGTGTGTGTTATGTGTGTGTGTGTGTTATGTGTGTGTGTGTTACGTGTTTGTGTTAAGTGTGTGTGTTGCGTGTGTGAGTGTTATGTGTGTGTGTGTGTGAGTGTGTGTGTGTGTTATTGTGTTTGTGTTATGCGTGTGTGTTGTGTGTGTGTTATGTGTGTGTATGTGTGTGTGTTATGTGTGTGTGTGTTATGGTTGTGTGTTTGTGTTACGTGTGTGTGTGTGTGTTATGTGTTTGTGTAGTGTGTGTTATGGTTGTGTGTGTGTGTTACGTGTGTTTGTGTGTGTTATGTGTGTGTGTTATGTGTGTGTTCATGTTATTTGTGTGTCTGTGTTATGTGTTTGTGTGTGTTATGTGTGTGTGTGTTATGTGTGTGTGTTATGTGTTTGTGTGTGTGTTATGTGTGCGTGTGTTATGTGTGTGTGTGTTGTGTGTGTGTTATGTGTGTCTGTGTTATGTGTGTGTGTGTCATGTGTGTTTGTTGTGTGCGTCTGTTGTGTGTTATGTGTGTGTGTGTTTGTGTGTGATATTTGTGTGTGTGTGTTATGTGTGTGTGTTATGTGTGTGTGTGTGTGTGTTATGTGCGTGTGTGTTTTGTGTTTGTTTGT
>JANJGN010000155.1:980000-982500 GCA_026770705.1 Isurus oxyrinchus | reverse complement strand
TGTGTGTGTGTGTGTGTGTTATGTGTGTGTGTGTTATGGGTGTGTGTGTGTGTTAAGTGTGTGTGTGTGTGTTATGTGTGTGTGTTGTGTGTGTGTGTTTGTGTGTGTTATGTTTGAGTGCATCTTGTTTGTGTGTGTGTTATGTGTGCTTGTTATGTGTGTGTTCATGTTATTTGTGTGTGTGTGTTATGTGTTTGTGTGTGTTATGTGTGTGTGTGCTATGTGTGTGTTTGTGTTATGTGTGTGTGTATGAGTTATGTGTGTGTGTGTTATGTGTGTGTGTGTGTTGTGTGTGTGTTATGTGTGTGTGTGTCATGTGTGTGTGTTGTGTGTTTGTGTTGTGTGTTATGTGTGTGTGTTTGTGTGTGTTATTTGTGTGTGCGTTATGTGTTTGTGTTATGTGTGTGTGTTATGTGTGTTGTGTATGTGTGTGTTGTGTGTGTGTGTTGTGTGTGTGTGTGTCGTGTGTGTGTCTTTGTTATGTGTGTGTGTTATGTGTGTGTGTGTGTGTTATGTGAGTGTGTTATGTGTGTGTATGTGTGTTATGTGAGAATATGTGTCTGTGTGTGTGTGTGTTATGTGTGTGTGTGTGGTTTGTGTGTGTGTGTGTTATGTGTGTGTGTGTGTGTGTGTGTGTGTGTTATGTCTGTGTTTATGTGTGTTTGTGTGTGTGTGTGGAATTTGTGTGCATGTGTGTGTACTGTGTCTGTGTGTGTGTTATGTGTGTGTGTGTGTGTGTGTTATGTGAGTGTGTGTCTGTGTTTGTGTGTATGTGTGTGTGTGTGTGTTATGTGTGTGTGTTGTGTGCGAGTGTGTTATGTGTGTGTGCATGTGTGCGTGTGAGTGTGTGTGTTTTATGTGTGTGTGTGTATGTGTGTATATGTGTGTGTGTGTTGTGTGTGTGTGTGTTATGTATGTGTGTGTGTGTGTTATGATTGCGTGTGTGTGCCTGTATGTGTGTGTGTTTTGTTTGTGTGTGTTAAGTGTGTGTGTTATGTGTGCATGTTATGTGTGAGTGTGTTTGTGTGTGTGTTATGTGGGTGTTTGTTATTTGTGTGTTTTATCTGTGTGTGTTATGTGTGTGTGTGTTATGTGTGTGTGTGTGTTATGTGTGTATATATGTTATGTGTGTGTGTGTGTGTTATGTGTTTGTGTTAAGTGTGTGTGTGTTGCGTGTGTGTGTGTTATGTGTTATGTGTGTGTGTGTGTTATGTGTGCGCGTGTATGTGTGCGCGTGTATGTGTGTGTTATGTGTGTTTGTGTATGTGTGTGTATGTGTGTCTGTGTTTTATGCGTGTTTGTTATGTGTGCGTGTCTTTTATGTGTGTGTGTGTGTGTGTGTTATGTGTGTGTTGTGTGTGTGTTATTTGTGTGTGTGTGTGTGTGTGTGTATGTGTGTTATGTGTGTGTGTGCTATGTGTGTGTGTGTTTGTGTTATGTGTGTTTGTGTTGTGTGTGTGTTATGTGTGTGTATGTGTGTTATGTGAGTATATGTGTGTATGTGTGTGTATTGTGTGTGTCTGTTATGTGTGTGTATGTGTGTGTATTGTGTGTGTGTGTATGTGTGTGATGTGTGTGAGTGTGTGTGTTATCCGTGTGTGTTATGTGTGTGCGTGTGTGTTATGTGTGCGTGTGTGTTTTGTTTGTGTTTGTTGTGTGTGTGTGTTTTGTGTGTGTATGTCTGTTATGTGTGTGTATGTGTGTTATGTGTGTGATTGTGTGTTTTGCGTTAGTGTGCGTGTGTGTGTGTGTGTGTGTTATATATGTGAGTGTGTGTGTGTTATGTGTTATGTGAGTGTGTCTGTATTATGTGTGTGTGTGTGCGTTTGTTATGTGGGTGTGTGTTATGTGTATGTGTGTGTTATGTGTGTGAGTGTGTTGGTGTTATGTGTGTGTGTGTGTGTGTGTGTGTGTTATGTTTGAGTGTGTGTGTGTGTGTTGTGTGTGCATGTGTGTGTATTGTGTGTGTGTGTGCTATGTGTGTGTGTGTGTGTTATGTGTGTGTGTCTGTGTATGTGTGTAGGTGTGTGTGTGTGTGTTATGTGTGTGTGTTGTGTGCGTGTGTGTTATGTGTGTGTGTGTGTGTATGTGTGTTTGTGTGTTATGTCTGTGTGTTGTGTGCGTGTGTTTTATGTATGTGTGTGTGTGTTATTTGTGCGCGTGTGTGTGTATGTGTGTGTGTTTTGTGTGTGTGTGTTAAGTATGTGTGTTATGTGTGTGTGTTATGTGTGAGTGTGTGTGTGTGTGTGTTATGTGGGTTTGTTATGTGTGAGTGTTATCTGTGGGAGTTACGTGTGTGTGTGTTATGTGTGTGTGTGTGTGTGTTATGTGTGTGTGTTATGTGTGTGTGTGTTATGTGTTTGTGTAAAGTGTGTGTGTTTCGTCTGTGTGTGTTATGTGTGTGTGTGTGTGTGTGTGTGTGTGTGTTATGTGTGTGTGTGTGTGAGTTATGTGTGTGTGTGTATTATGTGTGTGTGTGTGTTATGTGTGCGTGTGTTAT
>JANJGN010000155.1:960000-965000 GCA_026770705.1 Isurus oxyrinchus | reverse complement strand
TGTGTGTGTTGTGTGTGTGTGTGTGTTATGTGTGTGTGTGTTATGGGTGTGTGTGTGTGTGTGTTACGTGTGTGTGTGTTATGTGTGTGTGTGTTATGTGTGTGTGTGTGTGTGTGTGTGTTACGTGTGTGTGTGTTATGTGTGTGTGTTGTGTGTGTGTGTTATGTTTGTGTGCATGTTATTTGTGTGTGTGTGCTATGTGTTTGTTTGTGTTGTGTGTGTGTGTGTTGTGTGTGTTTCTGTGTTATGTGTGTTTGTTATGTGTGTGTGTGTGTTATGTGTGTGTGTTATGTGTGTGTACGTGTGTTATGTGAGTATTTGTGTGTGTGAGTGTGTGTGTTATATGTGTGTGTGTGTGTGTGTGTGTGTATATGTGTGTGTGTGTGTGTGTGTGTGTGTGTGTGTGTGTGTGTGTGTGGAATGTGTGTGTGTTGTGTGCGTGTGTTTTTTTGTGTGTGTGTGTGTTATTTGTGCGTGTGTGTGTGTATGTGTGTGTGTTTTGTGTGTGTGTGTGTTATGTGTGTGTGTGTTAAGTGTGAGTGTGTGTGTGTGTGTTATGTGGGTGTGTGTTATGTGTGTGTGTTATCTGTGTGTGTTATGTGTGTGTTTGTTATGTGCGTGTGTGTGTTGTGTGTGTGTGTGTAATGTGTATGTGTGTGTGTTATGTGTTTGTGTTAAGTGTGTCTGTGTTGCGTGTGTGTGTTATGTGTGTGTGTGTGAGTGTGTGTGTGTGTTATGTGTTGTGTGTTATGTGTGTGTGTGTGTGTGTGTGTGTTATGTGGGTGTGTGTTATGTGTGCGTGTTATCTGTGTGTGTTATGTGTGTGTGTGTTATGTGTGTGTGTGTGTGTGTTATGTGTGTATGTGTGTGTGTTATGTGTGTGTGTGTGTGTTATGTGTGTGTGTGTCATGTGTGTGTGTTGTGTGTGTTATGTGTGTGTGTGTTTTGTGTGTGTATGTGTGTTGTGTATGTGTGTGTTGTGTGTGTGTGTTGTGTGTGTGTGGTGTGTGTGTGTGTTATGTGTGAGTGTGTGTGTGTGTTATGTGGGTGTGTGTTATGTGTGTGTGTTATCTGTGTGTGTTATGTGTGTGTATGTGTTATGTGTGTGTGTGTGTTATGTGTGTGTGTGTGTTATGTGTGTTATGTGTGTGTGTGTGTGTGTGTGTGGAATGTGTGTGTGTTGTGTGCGTGTGTTATGTTTGTGTGTGTGTGTGTTATTTGTGCGTGTGTGTGTGTGTGTGTGTGTGTGTTTTGTGTGTGTGTGTGTTATGTGTGTGTGTGTTAAGTGTGAGTGTGTGTGTGTGTGTTATGTGGGTGTGTGTTATGTGTGTGTGTTATCTGTGTGTGTTATGTGTGTGTTTGTTATGTGCGTGTGTGTGTTGTGTGTGTGTGTGTGTGTTATATGTGTGTGTGTGTTATGTGTATGTGTGTGTGTGTTATGTGTTTGTGTTAAGTGTGTGTGTGTTGCGTGTGTGTGTGTTATGTGTGTGTGTGTGTGAGTGTGTGTGTGTGTTATGTGTGTGTGTTATCTGTGTGTGTTATGTGTGTGTGTGTTATGTGTGTGTGTGTGTGTGTTATGTGTGTATGTGAGTGTGTGTGTGTTATGTGTGTGTGTGTCATGTGTGTTATGTGTGTGTGTGTTTTGTGTGTGTATGTGCGTTGTGTGTGTGTGTGTGTGTGTGTGGAATGTGTGTGCATGTGTGTGTATTGTGTGTGTGTGTGTGTTATGTGTGTGTGTGTGTTATGTGTGTGTCTGTCTGTGTATGTGTGTATGTGTGTGTGTGTTATGTGTGTGTGTGTGTGTGTGTTGTGTGCGTGTGTGTTATGTGTGTGTGCATTTGTGTGTGTGAGTGTGTGTGTTTTATGTGTGTGTGTGTGTGTGTGTGTGTGTGTGTGTGTGGGTGTGCGTGTGTGTATGTGAGTTTGTGTGTGTTATGTGTGTGTGTGTCATGTGTGTGTGTTGTGTGTGTTATGTGTGTGTGTGTTTTGTGTGTGTATGTGCGTTGTGTGTGTGTGTGTGTGTGTGTGGAATGTGTGTGCATGTGTGTGTATTGTGTGTGTGTGTGTGTTATGTGTGTGTGTGTGTTATGTGTGTGTCTGTCTGTGTATGTGTGTATGTGTGTGTGTGTTATGTGTGTGTGTGTGTGTGTGTGTTGTGTGCGTGTGTGTTATGCGTGTGTGCATTTGTGTGTGTGAGTGTGTGTGTTTTATGCGTGTGTGTTGTGTGTGTGTGTGTGTGTTATGTGTGTGTGTGTTATGTGTGAGAGTGTGTGTGTGTGTTATGTGGGTGTGTGTTATGAGTGTGTGTTATCTGTGTGTGTTATGTGTGTGTTTGTTATGTGTGTGTGTGTGTTGTGTGTGTGTGTGTGTTATGTGTATGTGTGTGTGTTATGTGTTTGTGTTAAGTGTGTGTGTTGCGTGTGTGTGTTATGTGTGTGTGTGAGTGTGTGTGTCTTTTATGTGTGTGTGTGTTATGTGTGTGTGTGTGTGTGTGTGTGTGTGTGTTATGTGGGTGTGTGTTATGTGTGCGTGTTATCTGTGTGTGTTATGTGTGTGTGTGTTATGTGTGTGTGTGTGTGTGTTATGTGTGTATGTGTGTGTGTGTTATGTGGGTGTGTGTTATGTGTGCGTGTTATCTGTGTGTGTTATGTGTGTGTGTGTTATGTGTGTGTGTGCTATGTGTGTATGTGTGTGTGTGTGTTATGTGTGTGTGTGTGTTATGTGTGTGTGTCATGTGTGTGTGTTGTGTGTGTTATGTGTGTGTGTGTTTTGTGTGTGTATGTGTGTTGTGTGTGTGTGTGTGTGTTTCTGTGTGAGTGGAATGTGTGTGCATGTGTGTCTATTGTGTGTGTGTGTGTGTTATGTGTGTGTGTGTTATGTGTGTGTCTGTCTGTGTATGTGTGTATGTGTGTGTGTGTTATGTGTGTGTGTGTTGTGTGCGTGTGTGTTATGTGTGTGTGCATTTGTGTGTGTGAGTGTGTGTGTTTTATGTGTGTGTGTGTGTGTGTGTGTGTGTATGTGTGTGTGCGTGTGTGTGTTTGTGTGTTATGTGTGTGTGATGTGTGCGTGTGTGTTATGTGTGTGTGTGTGTGTTATTTGTGCATGTGTGTGAGTGTGTGTGTGTTATCTGTGTGTGTTATGTGTGTGTGTGTTATGTGTGTGTGTGTGTTATTTGTGTATGTGTGTGTGTTATGTGTGTGTGTGTGTTATGTGTTTGTGTTAAGTGTGTGTGTGTTGCGTGTGTGTGTGTTATGTGTGTATGTGTGAGTGTGTGTGTGTGTTATTGTGTGTGTGTTATGCGTGTGTGTTGTGTGTGTGTTATGTATGTGTGTGTGTGTGTGACTGTGTGTGTGTGTTATGTGTGTGTTACGTGTGTGTTACGTGTGTGTATGTTATGTGAGTGTGTTGTGTGTGTGTGTGTGTTATGTTTGTGTGCATGTTATTTGTGTGTGTGTTATGTGTTTGTGTGTGTTATGTGTGTGTGTTATGTGTGTGTTCATGTTATTTGTGTGTGTGTATTATGTGTTTGTGTGTGTTATATGTGTGTGTGTTATGTGTGTGTTTGTGTTATGTGTGTGTGGGTGAGTTGTGTGAGTGTGTGTGTGATGTGTGTGTGTTATGTGAGTGTGTGTCATGTGTGTGTGTTGTGTGTGTTATGTGTGTGTGTGTTTTGTGTGTGTATGTGTGTTGTGTATGTGTGTGTTGTGTGTGTGTGTTGTGTGTGTGTGGTGTGTGTGTGTGTTATGTGTGAGTGTGTGTGTGTGTTATGTGGGTGTGTGTTATGTGTGTGTGTTATCTGTGTGTGTTATGTGTGTGTATGTGTTATGTGTGTGTGTGTGTTATGTGTGTGTGTGTGTTATGTGTGTGTGTGTGTGTGTGTGTGTGTGGAATGTGTGTGTGTTGTGTGCGTGTGTTATGTTTGTGTGTGTGTGTGTTATTTGTGCGTGTGTGTGTGTGTGTGTGTGTGTGTGTGTGTTTTGTGTGTGTGTGTGTTATGTGTGTGTGTGTTAAGTGTGAGTGTGTGTGTGTGTGTTATGTGGGTGTGTGTTATGTGTGTGTGTTATCTGTGTGTGTTATGTGTGTGTTTGTTATGTGCGTGTGTGTGTTGTGTGTGTGTGTGTGTGTTATGTGTGTGTGTGTGTTATGTGTATGTGTGTGTGTTATGTGTTTGTGTTAAGTGTGTGTGTGTTGCGTGTGTGTGTGTTATGTGTGTGTGTGTGTGAGTGTGTGTGTGTGTTATGTGTGTGTGTTATCTGTGTGTGTTATGTGTGTGTGTGTTATGTGTGTGTGTGTGTGTTATGTGTGTATGTGAGTGTGTGTGTGTTATGTGTGTGTGTGTCATGTGTGTTATGTGTGTGTGTGTTTTGTGTGTGTATGTGCGTTGTGTGTGTGTGTGTGTGTGTGTGTGTGTGTGTGTGTGGAATGTGTGTGCATGTGTGTGTATTGTGTGTGTGTGTGTTATGTGTGTGTGTGTGTTATGTGTGTGTCTGTCTGTGTATGTGTGTATGTGTGTGTGTGTTATGTGTGTGTGTGTGTGTTGTGTGCGTGTGTGTTATGTGTGTGTGCATTTGTGTGTGTGAGTGTGTGTGTTTTATGTGTGTGTGTGTGTGTGTGTGTGTGTGTGTGTGTGTGGGTGTGCGTGTGTGTATGTGAGTTTGTGTGTGTTATGTGTGTGTGTGTCATGTGTGTGTGTTGTGTGTGTTATGTGTGTGTGTGTTTTGTGTGTGTATGTGCGTTGTGTGTGTGTGTGTGTGTGGAATGTGTGTGCATGTGTGTGTATTGTGTGTGTGTGTGTGTTATGTGTGTGTGTGTGTTATGTGTGTGTCTGTCTGTGTATGTGTGTATGTGTGTGTGTGTTATGTGTGTGTGTGTGTGTGTGTGTTGTGTGCGTGTGTGTTATGTGTGTGTGCATTTGTGTGTGTGAGTGTGTGTGTTTTATGCGTGTGTGTTGTGTGTGTGTGTGTGTGTTATGTGTGTGTGTGTTATGTGTGAGAGTGTGT
>JANJGN010000155.1:947500-952500 GCA_026770705.1 Isurus oxyrinchus | reverse complement strand
TGTGTGTTATGTGTGTGTTTGTTATGTGTGTGTGTGTGTTGTGTGTGTGTGTGTGTTATGTGTATGTGTGTGTGTTATGTGTTTGTGTTAAGTGTGTGTGTTGCGTGTGTGTGTTATGTGTGTGTGTGAGTGTGTGTGTCTTTTATGTGTGTGTGTGTTATGTGTGTGTGTGTGTGAGTGTGTGTGTTATGTGGGTGTGTGTTATGTGTGCGTGTTATCTGTGTGTGTTATGTGTGTGTGTGTTATGTGTGTGTGTGTGTGTGTTATGTGTGTATGTGTGTGTGTGTTATGTGGGTGTGTGTTATGTGTGCGTGTTATCTGTGTGTGTTATGTGTGTGTGTGTGTTATGTGTGTGTGTGCTATGTGTGTATGTGTGTGTGTGTGTTATGTGTGTGTGTGTGTTATGTGTGTGTGTCATGTGTGTGTGTTGTGTGTGTTATGTGTGTGTGTGTTTTGTGTGTGTATGTGTGTTGTGTGTGTGTGTGTGTGTTTCTGTGTGAGTGGAATGTGTGTGCATGTGTGTCTATTGTGTGTGTGTGTGTGTTATGTGTGTGTGTGTTATGTGTGTGTCTGTCTGTTTATGTGTGTATGTGTGTGTGTGTTATGTGTGTGTGTGTTGTGTGCGTGTGTGTTATGTGTGTGTGCATTTGTGTGTGTGAGTGTGTGTGTTTTATGTGTGTGTGTGTGTGTGTGTGTGTGTATGTGTGTGTGCGTGTGTGTGTTTGTGTGTTATGTGTGTGTGTTGTGTGCGTGTGTGTTATGTGTGTGTGTGTGTGTTATTTGTGCATGTGTGTGAGTGTGTGTGTGTGTTATGTGTGTGTGTTATCTGTGTGTGTTATGTGTGTGTGTGTTATGTGTGTGTGTGTGTTATTTGTGTATGTGTGTGTGTTATGTGTGTGTGTGTGTTATGTGTTTGTGTTAAGTGTGTGTGTGTTGCGTGTGTGTGTGTTATGTGTGTATGTGTGAGTGTGTGTGTGTGTTATTGTGTGTGTGTTATGCGTGTGTGTTGTGTGTGTGTTATGTATGTGTGTGTGTGTGTGACTGTGTGTGTGTGTTATGTGTGTGTTACGTGTGTGTTACGTGTGTGTATGTTATGTGAGTGTGTTGTGTGTGTGTGTGTGTGTGTTATGTTTGTGTGCATGTAATTTGTGTGTGTGTTATGTGTTTGTGTGTGTTATGTGTGTGTGTTATGTGTGTGTTCATGTTATTTGTGTGTGTGTATTATGTGTTTGTGTGTGTTATATGTGTGTGTGTTATGTGTGTGTTTGTGTTATGTGTGTGTGGGTGAGTTGTGTGAGTGTGTGTGTGATGTGTGTGTGTTATGTGTGTGTGTGTCATGTGTGTGTGTTGTGTGTGTTATGTGTGTGTGTGTTTTGTGTGTGTATGTGTGTTGTGTATGTGTGTGTTGTGTGTGTGTGTTGTGTGTGTGTGGTGTGTGTGTGTGTTATGTGTGAGTGTGTGTGTGTGTTATGTGGGTGTGTGTTATGTGTGTGTGTTATCTGTGTGTGTTATGTGTGTGTATGTGTTATGTGTGTGTGTGTGTTATGTGTGTGTGTGTGTTATGTGTGTGTGTGTGTGTGTGTGTGTGGAATGTGTGTGTGTTGTGTGCGTGTGTTATGTTTGTGTGTGTGTGTGTTATTTGTGCGTCTGTGTGTGTGTGTGTGTGTTTTGTGTGTGTGTGTGTTATGTGTGTGTGTGTTAAGTGTGAGTGTGTGTGTGTGTGTTATGTGGGTGTGTGTTATGTGTGTGTGTTATCTGTGTGTGTTATGTGTGTGTTTGTTATGTGCGTGTGTGTGTTGTGTGTGTGTGTGTGTGTTATGTGTGTGTGTGTGTTATGTGTATGTGTGTGTGTTATGTGTTTGTGTTAAGTGTGTGTGTGTTGCGTGTGTGTGTGTTATGTGTGTGTGTGTGTGAGTGTGTGTGTGTGTTATGTGTGTGTGTTATCTGTGTGTGTTATGTGTGTGTGTGTTATGTGTGTGTGTGTGTGTTATGTGTGTATGTGAGTGTGTGTGTGTTATGTGTGTGTGTGTCATGTGTGTTATGTGTGTGTGTGTTTTGTGTGTGTATGTGCGTTGTGTGTGTGTGTGTGTGTGTGTGTGGAATGTGTGTGCATGTGTGTGTATTGTGTGTGTGTGTGTGTTATGTGTGTGTGTGTGTTATGTGTGTGTCTGTCTGTGTATGTGTGTATGTGTGTTTGTGTTATGTGTGTGTGTGTGTGTGTGTGTGTTGTGTGCGTGTGTGTTATGTGTGTGTGCATTTGTGTGTGTGAGTGTGTGTGTTTTATGTGTGTGTGTGTGTGTGTGTGTGTGTGTGTGTGTGTGTGTGTGTGTGGGTGTGCGTGTGTGTATGTGAGTTTGTGTGTGTTATGTGTGTGTGTGTCATGTGTGTGTGTTGTGTGTGTTATGTGTGTGTGTGTTTTGTGTGTGTATGTGCGTTGTGTGTGTGTGTGTGTGTGTGTGGAATGTGTGTGCATGTGTGTGTATTGTGTGTGTGTGTGTGTTATGTGTGTGTGTGTGTTATGTGTGTGTCTGTCTGTGTATGTGTGTATGTGTGTGTGTGTTATGTGTGTGTGTGTGTGTGTGTGTTGTGTGCGTGTGTGTTATGTGTGTGTGCATTTGTGTGTGTGAGTGTGTGTGTTTTATGCGTGTGTGTTGTGTGTGTGTGTGTGTTATGTGTGTGTGTGTTATGTGTGAGAGTGTGTGTGTGTGTTATGTGGGTGTGTGTTATGAGTGTGTGTTATCTGTGTGTGTTATGTGTGTGTTTGTTATGTGTGTGTGTGTGTTGTGTGTGTGTGTGTGTTATGTGTATGTGTGTGTGTTATGTGTTTGTGTTAAGTGTGTGTGTTGCGTGTGTGTGTTATGTGTGTGTGTGAGTGTGTGTGTCTTTTATGTGTGTGTGTGTTATGTGTGTGTGTGTGTGTGTGTGTGTTATGTGGGTGTGTGTTATGTGTGCGTGTTATCTGTGTGTGTTATGTGTGTGTGTGTTATGTGTGTGTGTGTGTGTGTGTTATGTGTGTATGTGTGTGTGTGTTATGTGGGTGTGTGTTATGTGTGCGTGTTATCTGTGTGTGTTATGTGTGTGTGTGTTATGTGTGTGTGTGCTATGTGTGTATGTGTGTGTGTGTGTTATGTGTGTGTGTGTGTTATGTGTGTGTGTCATGTGTGTGTGTTGTGTGTGTTATGTGTGTGTGTGTTTTGTGTGTGTATGTGTGTTGTGTGTGTGTGTGTGTGTTTCTGTGTGAGTGGAATGTGTGTGCATGTGTGTCTATTGTGTGTGTGTGTGTGTTATGTGTGTGTGTGTTATGTGTGTGTCTGTCTGTGTATGTGTGTATGTGTGTGTGTGTTATGTGTGTGTGTGTTGTGTGCGTGTGTGTTATGTGTGTGTGCATTTGTGTGTGTGAGTGTGTGTGTTTTATGTGTGTGTGTGTGTGTGTGTGTGTGTGTGTATGTGTGTGTGCGTGTGTGTGTTTGTGTGTTATGTGTGTGTGTTGTGTGCGTGTGTGTTATGTGTGTGTGTGTGTGTTATTTGTGCATGTGTGTGAGTGTGTGTGTGTGTTATGTATGTGTGTTATCTGTGTGTGTTATGTGTGTGTGTGTTATGTGTGTGTGTGTGTTATTTGTGTATGTGTGTGTGTTATGTGTGTGTGTGTGTTATGTGTTTGTGTTAAGTGTGTGTGTGTTGCGTGTGTGTGTGTTATGTGTGTATGTGTGAGTGTGTGTGTGTGTTATTGTGTGTGTGTTATGCGTGTGTGTTGTGTGTGTGTTATGTATGTGTGTGTGTGTGTGACTGTGTGTGTGTGTTATGTGTGTGTTACGTGTGTGTTACGTGTGTGTATGTTATGTGAGTGTGTTGTGTGTGTGTGTGTGTTATGTTTGTGTGCATGTTATTTGTGTGTGTGTTATGTGTTTGTGTGTGTTATGTGTGTGTGTTATGTGTGTGTTCATGTTATTTGTGTGTGTGTATTATGTGTTTGTGTGTGTTATATGTGTGTGTGTTATGTGTGTGTTTGTGTTATGTGTGTGTGGGTGAGTTGTGTGAGTGTGTGTGTGATGTGTGTGTGTTATGTGTGTGTGTGTGTTATGTGTGTGTATGTGTGTGTGTTTGTGTGTGTGTTGTGTGTGTGTGTGTGTTATGTGTGTGTGTGTTATGGGTGTGTGTGTGTGTGTGTGTGTGTTACGTGTGTGTGTGTTATGTGTGTGTGTGTTATGGGTGTGTGTGTGTGTGTTACGTGTGTGTGTGTTATGTGTGTGTGTTGTGTGTGTGTGTTATGTTTGTGTGCATGTTATTTGTGTGTGTGTGCTACGTGTTTGTGTGTGTTGTGTGTGTGTGTGTGTTGTGTGTGTTTCTGTGTTATGTGTGTTTGTTATGTGTGTGTGTGTGTGTGTTATGTGTGTGTGTTATGTGTGTGTACGTGTGTTATGTGAGTATTTGTGTGTGTGAGTGTGTGTGTTATATGTGTGTGTGTGTGCGTGTGTGTATATGTGTGTGTGTGTGTGTGTGTGTGTGTGAATGTGTGTGTGTGTGTGTGTGTGTGTGTGTGTGTGTGGAATGTGTGTGTGTTGTGTGCGTGTGTTATGTTTGTGTGTGTGTGTGTGTTATTTGTGCGTGTGTGTGTGTATGTGTGTGTGTTTTGTGTGTGTGTGTGTTATGTGTGTGTGTGTTAAGTGTGAGTGTGTGTGTGTGTGTTATGTGGGTGTGTGTTATGTGTGTGTGTTATCTGTGTGTGTTATGTGTGTGTTTGTTATGTGCGTGTGTGTGTTGTGTGTGTGTGTGTTATGTGTATGTGTGTGTGTTATGTGTTTGTGTTAAGTGTGTCTGTGTTGCGTGTGTGTGTTATGTGTGTGTGTGAGTGTGTGTGTGTGTTATGTGTTGTGTGTTATGTGTGTGTGTGTGTGTGTGTTATGTGGGTGTGTGTTATGTGTGCGTGTTATCTGTGTGTGTTATGTGTGTGTGTGTGTTATGTGTGTGTGTGTGTGTTATGTGTGTATGTGTGTGTGTGT
>JANJGN010000155.1:930000-945000 GCA_026770705.1 Isurus oxyrinchus | reverse complement strand
TGTATGCGTGTGTGTTGTGTGTGTGTGTGTGAAATGTGTGTGTGTGTTATGTGTGAGAGTGTGTGTGTGTGTTATGTGGGTGTGTGTTATGAGTGTGTGTTATCTGTGTGTGTTATGTGTGTGTTTGTTATGTGCGTGTGTGTGTTGTGTGTGTGTGTGTTATGTGTATGTGTGTGTGTGTTATGTGTTTGTGTTAAGTGTGTGTGTTGCGTGTGTGTGTTATGTGTGTGTGTGAGTGTGTGTGTCTTTTATGTGTGTGTGTGTTATGTGTGTGTGTGTGTGTGTGTGTGTGTTATGTGGGTGTGTGTTATGTGTGCGTGTTATCTGTGTGTGTTATGTGTGTGTGTGTTATGTGTGTGTGTGTTATGTGTGTATGTGTGTGTGTGTGTGTTATGTGTGCGTGTGTGTTATGTGTGTGTGTGTCATGTGTGTGTGTTGTGTGTGTTATGTGTGTGTGTGTTTTGTGTGTGTATGTGTGTTGTGTGTGTGTGTGTGTGTTTCTGTGTGAGTGGAATGTGTGTGCATGTGTGTCTATTGTGTGTCTGTGTGTGTTATGTGTGTGTGTGTTATGTGTGTGTCTGTCTGTGTATGTGTGTATGTGTGTGTGTGTTATGTGTGTGTGTTGTGTGCGTGTGTGTTATGTGTGTGTGCATTTGTGTGTGTGAGTGTGTGTGTTTTATGTGTGTGTGTGTGTGTGTGTGTGTGTGTATGTGTGTGTGCGTGTGTGTGTTTGTGTGTTATGTGTGTGTGTTGTGTGCGTGTGTGTTATGTGTGTGTGTGTGTGTGTTATATGTGCGTGTGTGTGAGTGTGTGTGTGTGTTATGTGTGTGTGTTATCTGTGTGTGTTATGTGTGTGTGTGTTATGTGTGTGTGTGTGTTATGTGTGTATGTGTGTGTGTTATGTGTGTGTGTGTGTTATGTGTTTGTGTTAAGTGTGTGTGTGTTGCGTGTGTGTGTGTTATGTGTGTATGTGTGAGTGTGTGTGTGTGTTATTGTGTGTGTGTTATGCGTGTGTGTTGTGTGTGTGTTATGTATGTGTGTGTGTGTGTGACTGTGTGTGTGTGTGTGTTATGTGTGTGTTACGTGTGTGTTACGTGTGTGTATGTTATGTGAGTGTGTTGTGTGTGTGTGTGTGTGTTATGTTTGTGTGCATGTTATTTGTGTGTGTGTTATGTGTTTGTGTGTGTTATGTGTGTGTGTTATGTGTGTGTTCATGTTATTTGTGTGTGTGTATTATGTGTTTGTGTGTGTTATATGTGTGTGTGTTATGTGTGTGTTTGTGTTATGTGTGTGTGGGTGAGTTGTGTGAGTGTGTGTGTGATGTGTGTGTGTTATGTGTGTGTGTGTGTTATGTGTGTGTGTGTGTTATGCGTGTGTGTTGTGTGTGTGTGTGTTATGTGTGTGTATGTGTGTGTGTTTGTGTGTGTGTTGTGTGTGTGTGTGTGTTATGTGTGTGTGTGTGTTATGGGTGTGTGTGTGTGTTACGTGTGTGTGTGTTATGTGTGTGTGTGTTATGGGTGTGTGTGTGTGTGTGTGTTACGTGTGTGTGTGTTATGTGTGTGTGTTGTGTGTGTGTGTTATGTTTGTGTGCATGTTATTTGTGTGTGTGTGTGCTATGTGTTTGTGTGTGTTGTGTGTGTGTGTTTGTGTGTGTTTCTGTGTTATGTGTATTTGTTATGTGTGTGTGTGTGTTATGTGTGTTTGTTATGTGTGTGTACGTGTGTTATGTGAGTATTTGTGTGTGTGAGTGTGTGTGTTATATGTGTGTGTGTGTGTGTGTGTGTGTGTGTGTGTGTGTGTGTGTATGTGTGTGTGTGTGTGTGTGTGTGTGTGTGTGTGTGTGTGTGTGTGTGTGGAATGTGTGTGTGTTGTGTGCGTGTGTTATGTTTGTGTGTGTGTGTTATTTGTGCGTGTGTGTGTGTATGTGTGTGTGTTTTGTGTGTGTGTGTTATGTGTGTGTGTGTTAAGTGTGAGTGTGTGTGTGTGTGTTATGTGGGTGTGTGTTATGTGTGTGTGTTATCTGTGTGTGTTATGTGTGTGTTTGTTATGTGCGTGTGTGTGTTGTGTGTGTGTGTGTGTTATGTGTATGTGTGTGTGTTATGTGTTTGTGTTAAGTGTGTCTGTGTTGCGTGTGTGTGTTATGTGTGTGTGTGTGAGTGTGTGTGTGTGTTATGTGTTGTGTGTTATGTGTGTGTGTGTGTGTGTGTGTGTGTGTTATGTGGGTGTGTGTTATGTGGGCGTGTTATCTGTGTGTGTTATGTGTGTGTGTGTTATGTGTGTTATGTGTGTGTGTTATGTGTGTATGTGTGTGTGTGTTATGTGTGTGTGTGTTATGTGTGTGTGTGTCATGTGTGTGTGTTGTGTGTGTTATGTGTGTGTGTGTTTTGTGTGTGTATGTGTGTTGTGTATGTGTGTGTTGTGTGTGTGTGTTGTGTCTGTGTGGTGTGTGTGTGTGTTATGTGTGAGTGTGTGTGTGTGTGTTATGTGGGTGTGTGTTATGTGTGTGTGTTATCTGTGTGTGTTATGTGTGTGTATGTGTTATGTGTGTGTTTGTGTTATGTGTATGTGTGTGTGTTATGTATTTGTGTAAAGTGTGTGTGTGTTGCGTGTGTGTGTGTTATTTGTGTGTGTGTGTGAGTGTGTGTGTGTGTTATGTGTGTGTGTTATCTGTGTGTGTTATGTGTGTGTGTTATGTGTGTGTGTGTGTTATGTGTGTGTGTTATGTGTGTGTGTGTTATGTGTTTGTGTTAAGTGTGTGTGTGTTGTGTGTGTGTGTGTTATGTGTGTATGTGTGAGTGTGTGTGTGTGTTATTGTGTGTGTGTTATGCGTGTGTGTTGTGTGTGTGTTATGTATGTGTGTGTGTGTGTGACTGTGTGTGTGTGTGTGTTATGTGTGTGTTACGTGTGTGTTACGTGTGTGTATGTTATGTGAGTGTGTTGTGTGTGTGTGTGTGTGTTATGTTTGTGTGCATGTTATTTGTGTGTGTGTTATGTTTTTGTGTGTGTTATGTGTGTGTGTTATGTGTGTGTTCATGTTATTTGTGTGTGTGTATTATGTGTTTGTGTGTGTTATATGTGTGTGTGTTATGTGTGTGTTTGTGTTATGTGTGTGTGGGTGAGTTGTGTGTGTGTGTGTGCGATGTGTGTGTGTTATGTGTGTGTGTGTGTTATGTGTGTGTGTGTGTTATGCGTGTGTGTTGTGTGTGTGTGTGTGTTATGTGTGTGTATGTGTGTGTGTTTGTGTGTGTGTTGTGTGTGTGTGTGTGTTATGTGTGTGTGTGTTATGGGTGTGTGTGTGTGTGTGTTACGTGTGTGTGTGTTATGTGTGTGTGTGTTATGGGTGTGTGTGTGTGTGTGTGTGTGTTACGTGTGTGTGTGTTATGTGTGTGTGTTGTGTGTGTGTGTGTTATGTTTGTGTGCATGTTATTTGTGTGTGTGTGCTATGTGTTTGTGTGTGTTGTGTGTGTGTGTGTTGTGTGTGTTTCTGTGTTATGTGTGTTTGTTATGTGTGTGTGTGTGTGTTATGTGTGTGTGTTATGTGTGAGTATGTGTGTTATGTGAGTATTTGTGTGTGTGAGTGTGTGTGTTATATGTGTGTGTGTGTGTGTGTGTGTGTGTGTGTGTATGTGTGTGTGTGTGTGTGTGTGTGTGTGTGTGTGTGTGTGTGTGTGTGTGTGTGTGTGTGTGGAATGTGTGTGTGTTGTGTGCGTGTGTTATGTTTGTGTGTGTGTGTGTTATTTGTGCGTGTGTGTGTGTATGTGTGTGTGTTTTGTGTGTGTGTGTGTTATGTGTGTGTGTGTTAAGTGTGAGTGTGTGTGTTTGTGTTATGTTGGTGTGTGTTATGTGTGTGTGTTATCTGTGTGTGTTATGTGTGTGTTTGTTATGTGCGTGTGTGTGTTGTGTGTGTGTGTGTTATGTGTATGTGTGCGTGTTATGTGTTTGTGTTAAGTGTGTCTGTGTTGCGTGTGTGTGTTATGTGTGTGTGTGTGAGTGTGTGTGTGTGTTATGTGTTGTGTGTTATGTGTGTGTGTGTGTGTGTGTGTTATGTGGGTGTGTGTTATGTGTGCGTGTTATCTGTGTGTGTTATGTGTGTGTGTGTTATGTGTGTTATGTGTGTGTGTTATGTGTGTATGTGTGCGTGTGTTATGTGTGTGTATGTGTTATGTGTGTGTGTGTCATGTGTGTGTGTTGTGTGTGTTATGTGTGTGTGTGTTTTGTGTGTGTATGTGTGTTGTGTATGTGTGTGTTGTGTGTGTGTGTTGTGTGTGTGTGGTGTGTGTGTGTGTTATGTGTGAGTGTGTGTGCGTGTGTTATGTGGGTGTGTGTTATGTGTGTGTGTTATCTGTGTGTGTTATGTGTGTGTATGTGTTATGTGTGTGTTTGTGTTATGTGTATGTGTGTGTGTTATGTATTTGTGTTAAGTGTGTGTGTGTTGCGTGTGTGTGTGTTATGTGTGTGTGTGTGAGTGTGTGTGTGTGTTATGTGTGTGTGTTATCTGTGTGTGTTATGTGTGTGTGTGTTATGTGTGTGTGTGTGTTATGTGTGTATGTGAGTGTGTGTGTGTTATGTGTGTGTGTGTCATGTATGTGTGTTGTGTGTGTTATGTGTGTGTGTGTTTTGTGTGTGTATGTGCGTTGTGTGAGTGTGTGTGTGTGTGGAATGTGTGTGCATGTGTGTGTATTGTGTGTGTGTGTGTGTGTTATGTGTGTGTGTGTGTTATGTGTGTGTCTGTCTGTGTATGTGTGTATGTGTGTGTGTGTTATGTGTGTGTGTGTGTGTGTGTTGTGTGGGTGTGTGTTATGTGTGTGTGCATTTGTGTGTGTGAGTGTGTGTGTTTTATGTGTGTGTGTGTGTGTGTGTGTGTGTGTGTGTGTGTGTGTGTGTGTGCGTGTGTGTTATGTGTGTGTGTGTGTTATTTGTGCTTGTGTGTGAGTATGTGTGTGTGTTCTGTGTGTGTGTGTGTGTGTTATGTGTGTGTGTGTTGTGTGTGAGTGTGTGTGTGTGTGTGTTATGTGGGTGTGTGTTATGTGTGTGTGTTATCTGTGTGTGTTATGTGTGTGTGCGTGTTATGTGTGTGTGTGTGTTATGTGTGTGTGTGTGTTACGTGTATGTGTGTGTGTTATGTGTTTGTGTTAAGTGTGTGTGTGTTGCGTGTGTGTGTGTTATGTGTGTGTGTGTGTGAGTGTGTGTGTGTGTGTTATGTGTGTGTGTTATCTGTGTGTGTTATGTGTGTGTGTTATGTGTGTATGTGTATGTGTTATGTGTGTGTGTGTTATGTGTTTGTGTTAAGTGCGTGTGTGTTGCGTGTGTGTGTTATGTGTGTATGTGTGAGTGTGTGTGTGTGTTATTGTGTGTGTGTTATGCGTGTGTGTTGTGTGTGTGTTATGTATGTGTGAGTGTGTGTGTGACTGTGTGTGTGTGTGTGTGTTATGTGTGTGTTACGTGTGTGTTACGTGTGTGTGTGTTATGTGAGTGTGTTGTGTGTGTGTGTGTGTTATGTTTGCGTGCATGTTATTTGTGTGTGTGTTATGTGTTTGTGTGTGTTATGTGTGTGTGTTATGTGTGTGTTCATGTTATTTGTGTGTGTGTATTATGTGTTTGTGTGTGTTATATGTGTGTGTGTTATGTGTGTGTTTGTGTTATGTGTGTGTGGGTGAGTTGTGTGAGTGTGTGTGTTATGTGTGTGTGTGTGTGTTATGCGTGTGTGGTGTGTGTGTGTGTTATGTGTGTGTTTGTGTGTGTGTTTGTGTGTGTGTTGTGTGTGTGTGTGTGTGTGTTATGTGTGTGTGTGTTATGGGTGTGTGTGTGTGTGTTACGTGTGTGTGTGTTATGTGTGTGTGTGGTGTGTGTGTGCTATGTTTGTGTGCATGTTATTTGTGTGTGTGTGCTATGTGTTTGTGTGTGTTATGTGTGTGTGTGTTATGTGTGTGTTCCTGTTATTTGTGTGTGTGTGTGTTATGTGTTTGTGTGTGTTATGTGTGTGTGTTATGTGTGTGTTTGTGTTATGTCTGTGTGTGAGTTAAGTGTGTGTGTGTGTGATGTGTGTGTGCTTTGTGTGTATGTGTGTTATGTGTGTGTGTGTCATGTGTGTGTGTTGTGTGTGTTATGTGTGTGTGTGTTTTGTGTGTGTATGTGTGTTTTGTATGTGTGTGTTGTGTGTGTGTGTTGTGTGTCTGTGTGGTGTGTGTGTGTCTGTGTTATGTGTGTGTGTGTGTGTTATGTGTGTGTGTTATGTGTGTGTGTGTTATGTGTGTGTACGTGTGTTATGTGAGTATTTGTGTGTGTGAGTGTGTGTTTTATGTGTGTGTGTGTGTGTGTGTGTGTGTTATTTGTGCGTGTGTGTGTGTATGCGTGTGTGTTGTGTGTGTGTGTGTGAAATGTGTGTGTGTGTTATGTGTGAGAGTGTGTGTGTGTGTTATGTGGGTGTGTGTTATGAGTGTGTGTTATCTGTGTGTGTTATGTGTGTGTTTGTTATGTGCGTGTGTGTGTTGTGTGTGTGTGTGTTATGTGTATGTGTGTGTGTGTTATGTGTTTGTGTTAAGTGTGTGTGTTGCGTGTGTGTGTTATGTGTGTGTGTGAGTGTGTGTGTCTTTTATGTGTGTGTGTGTTATGTGTGTGTGTGTGTGTGTGTGTGTGTTATGTGGGTGTGTGTTATGTGTGCGTGTTATCTGTGTGTGTTATGTGTGTGTGTGTTATGTGTGTGTGTGTTATGTGTGTATGTGTGTGTGTGTGTGTTATGTGTGCGTGTGTGTTATGTGTGTGTGTGTCATGTGTGTGTGTTGTGTGTGTTATGTGTGTGTGTGTTTTGTGTGTGTATGTGTGTTGTGTGTGTGTGTGTGTGTTTCTGTGTGAGTGGAATGTGTGTGCATGTGTGTCTATTGTGTGTCTGTGTGTGTTATGTGTGTGTGTGTTATGTGTGTGTCTGTCTGTGTATGTGTGTATGTGTGTGTGTGTTATGTGTGTGTGTTGTGTGCGTGTGTGTTATGTGTGTGTGCATTTGTGTGTGTGAGTGTGTGTGTTTTATGTGTGTGTGTGTGTGTGTGTGTGTGTATGTGTGTGTGCGTGTGTGTGTTTGTGTGTTATGTGTGTGTGTTGTGTGCGTGTGTGTTGTGTGTGTGTGTGTGTGTGTTATATGTGCGTGTGTGTGAGTGTGTGTGTGTGTTATGTGTGTGTGTTATCTGTGTGTGTTATGTGTGTGTGTGTTATGTGTGTGTGTGTGTTATGTGTGTATGTGTGTGTGTTATGTGTGTGTGTGTGTTATGTGTTTGTGTTAAGTGTGTGTGTGTTGCGTGTGTGTGTGTTATGTGTGTATGTGTGAGTGTGTGTGTGTGTTATTGTGTGTGTGTTATGCGTGTGTGTTGTGTGTGTGTTATGTATGTGTGTGTGTGTGTGACTGTGTGTGTGTGTGTGTTATGTGTGTGTTACGTGTGTGTTACGTGTGTGTATGTTATGTGAGTGTGTTGTGTGTGTGTGTGTGTGTTATGTTTGTGTGCATGTTATTTGTGTGTGTGTTATGTGTTTGTGTGTGTTATGTGTGTGTGTTATGTGTGTGTTCATGTTATTTGTGTGTGTGTATTATGTGTTTGTGTGTGTTATATGTGTGTGTGTTATGTGTGTGTTTGTGTTATGTGTGTGTGGGTGAGTTGTGTGAGTGTGTGTGTGATGTGTGTGTGTTATGTGTGTGTGTGTGTTATGTGTGTGTGTGTGTTATGCGTGTGTGTTGTGTGTGTGTGTGTTATGTGTGTGTATGTGTGTGTGTTTGTGTGTGTGTTGTGTGTGTGTGTGTGTTATGTGTGTGTGTGTGTTATGGGTGTGTGTGTGTGTGTTACGTGTGTGTGTGTTATGTGTGTGTGTGTTATGGGTGTGTGTGTGTGTGTGTGTTACGTGTGTGTGTGTTATGTGTGTGTGTTGTGTGTGTGTGTTATGTTTGTGTGCATGTTATTTGTGTGTGTGTGTGCTATGTGTTTGTGTGTGTTGTGTGTGTGTGTTTGTGTGTGTTTCTGTGTTATGTGTGTTTGTTATGTGTGTGTGTGTGTGTTATGTGTGTTTGTTATGTGTGTGTACGTGTGTTATGTGAGTATTTGTGTGTGTGAGTGTGTGTGTTATATGTGTGTGTGTGTGTGTGTGTGTGTGTGTGTGTGTGTGTGTATGTCTGTGTGTGTGTGTGTGTGTGTGTGTGTGTGTGTGTGTGTGTGGAATGTGTGTGTGTTGTGTGCGTGTGTTATGTTTGTGTGTGTGTGTTATTTGTGCGTGTGTGTGTGTATGTGTGTGTGTTTTGTGTGTGTGTGTTATGTGTGTGTGTGTTAAGTGTGAGTGTGTGTGTGTGTGTTATGTGGGTGTGTGTTATGTGTGTGTGTTATCTGTGTGTGTTATGTGTGTGTTTGTTATGTGCGTGTGTGTGTTGTGTGTGTGTGTGTGTTATGTGTATGTGTGTGTGTTATGTGTTTGTGTTAAGTGTGTCTGTGTTGCGTGTGTGTGTTATGTGTGTGTGTGTGAGTGTGTGTGTGTGTTATGTGTTGTGTGTTATGTGTGTGTGTGTGTGTGTGTGTGTGTGTTATGTGGGTGTGTGTTATGTGGGCGTGTTATCTGTGTGTGTTATGTGTGTGTGTGTTATGTGTGTTATGTGTGTGTGTTATGTGTGTATGTGTGTGTGTGTTATGTGTGTGTGTGTTATGTGTGTGTGTGTCATGTGTGTGTGTTGTGTGTGTTATGTGTGTGTGTGTTTTGTGTGTGTATGTGTGTTGTGTATGTGTGTGTTGTGTGTGTGTGTTGTGTCTGTGTGGTGTGTGTGTGTGTTATGTGTGAGTGTGTGTGTGTGTGTTATGTGGGTGTGTGTTATGTGTGTGTGTTATCTGTGTGTGTTATGTGTGTGTATGTGTTATGTGTGTGTTTGTGTTATGTGTATGTGTGTGTGTTATGTATTTGTGTAAAGTGTGTGTGTGTTGCGTGTGTGTGTGTTATTTGTGTGTGTGTGTGAGTGTGTGTGTGTGTTATGTGTGTGTGTTATCTGTGTGTGTTATGTGTGTGTGTTATGTGTGTGTGTGTGTTATGTGTGTGTGTTATGTGTGTGTGTGTTATGTGTTTGTGTTAAGTGTGTGTGTGTTGTGTGTGTGTGTGTTATGTGTGTATGTGTGAGTGTGTGTGTGTGTTATTGTGTGTGTGTTATGCGTGTGTGTTGTGTGTGTGTTATGTATGTGTGTGTGTGTGTGACTGTGTGTGTGTGTGTGTTATGTGTGTGTTACGTGTGTGTTACGTGTGTGTATGTTATGTGAGTGTGTTGTGTGTGTGTGTGTGTGTTATGTTTGTGTGCATGTTATTTGTGTGTGTGTTATGTTTTTGTGTGTGTTATGTGTGTGTGTTATGTGTGTGTTCATGTTATTTGTGTGTGTGTATTATGTGTTTGTGTGTGTTATATGTGTGTGTGTTATGTGTGTGTTTGTGTTATGTGTGTGTGGGTGAGTTGTGTGAGTGTGTGTGCGATGTGTGTGTGTTATGTGTGTGTGTGTGTTATGTGTGTGTGTGTGTTATGCGTGTGTGTTGTGTGTGTGTGTGTGTTATGTGTGTGTATGTGTGTGTGTTTGTGTGTGTGTTGTGTGTGTGTGTGTGTTATGTGTGTGTGTGTTATGGGTGTGTGTGTGTGTGTGTTACGTGTGTGTGTGTTATGTGTGTGTGTGTTATGGGTGTGTGTGTGTGTGTGTGTGTGTTACGTGTGTGTGTGTTATGTGTGTGTGTTGTGTGTGTGTGTGTTATGTTTGTGTGCATGTTATTTGTGTGTGTGTGCTATGTGTTTGTGTGTGTTGTGTGTGTGTGTGTTGTGTGTGTTTCTGTGTTATGTGTGTTTGTTATGTGTGTGTGTGTGTGTTATGTGTGTGTGTTATGTGTGAGTATGTGTGTTATGTGAGTATTTGTGTGTGTGAGTGTGTGTGTTATATGTGTGTGTGTGTGTGTGTGTGTGTGTGTGTATGTGTGTGTGTGTGTGTGTGTGTGTGTGTGTGTGTGTGTGTGTGTGTGTGTGTGTGGAATGTGTGTGTGTTGTGTGCGTGTGTTATGTTTGTGTGTGTGTGTGTTATTTGTGCGTGTGTGTGTGTATGTGTGTGTGTTTTGTGTGTGTGTGTGTTATGTGTGTGTGTGTTAAGTGTGAGTGTGTGTGTTTGTGTTATGTTGGTGTGTGTTATGTGTGTGTGTTATCTGTGTGTGTTATGTGTGTGTTTGTTATGTGCGTGTGTGTGTTGTGTGTGTGTGTGTTATGTGTATGTGTGCGTGTTATGTGTTTGTGTTAAGTGTGTCTGTGTTGCGTGTGTGTGTTATGTGTGTGTGTGTGAGTGTGTGTGTGTGTTATGTGTTGTGTGTTATGTGTGTGTGTGTGTGTGTGTGTTATGTGGGTGTGTGTTATGTGTGCGTGTTATCTGTGTGTGTTATGTGTGTGTGTGTTATGTGTGTTATGTGTGTGTGTTATGTGTGTATGTGTGCGTGTGTTATGTGTGTGTATGTGTTATGTGTGTGTGTGTCATGTGTGTGTGTTGTGTGTGTTATGTGTGTGTGTGTTTTGTGTGTGTATGTGTGTTGTGTATGTGTGTGTTGTGTGTGTGTGTTGTTTGTGTGTGGTGTGTGTGTGTGTGTTATGTGTGAGTGTGTGTGCGTGTGTTATGTGGGTGTGTGTTATGTGTGTGTGTTATCTGTGTGTGTTATGTGTGTGTATGTGTTATGTGTGTGTTTGTGTTATGTGTATGTGTGTGTGTTATGTATTTGTGTTAAGTGTGTGTGTGTTGCGTGTGTGTGTGTTATGTGTGTGTGTGTGAGTGTGTGTGTGTGTTATGTGTGTGTGTTATCTGTGTGTGTTATGTGTGTGTGTGTTATGTGTGTGTGTGTGTTATGTGTGTATGTGTGTGTGTTATGTGTGTGTGTGTTATGTGTTTGTGTTAAGTGTGTGTGTGTTGTGTGTGTGTGTGTGTTATGTGTGTATGTGTGAGTGTGTGTGTGTGTTATTGTGTGTGTGTTATGCGTGTGTGTTGTGTGTGTGTTATGTATGTGTGTGTGTGACTGTGTGTGTGTGTTATGTGTGTGTTACGTGTGTGTTACGTGTGTGTGTGTTATATGAGTGTGTTGTGTGTGTGTGTGTTATGTTTGTGTGCATGTTATTTGTGTGTGTGTTATGTGTTTGTGTGTGTTATGTGTGTGTGTTATGTGTGTGTTCATGTTATTTGCGTGTGTGTATTATGTGTTTGTGTGTGTTATATGTGTGTGTGTTATGTGTGTGTTTGTGTTATGTGTGTGTGGGTGAGTTGTGTGAGTGTGTGTGTTATGTGTGTGTTATGTGTGTGTGTGTGTGTTATGCGTGTGTGTTGTGTGTGTGTGTTATGTGTGTGTATGTGTGTGTGTTTGTGTGTGTGTTGTGTGTGTGTGTGTGTGTGTGTTATGTGTGTGTGTGTTATGTGTGTGTGTTGTGTGTGTGTTATGTTTGTGTGCATGTTATTTGTGTGTGTGTGCTATGTGTTTGTGTGTGTTATGTGTGTGTGTGTTATGTGTGTGTTCATGTTATTTGTGTGTGTGTGTGTTATGTGTTTGTGTGTATGTGTGTGTTATGTGTGTGTTTGTGTTATGTCTGTGTGTGAGTTATGTGTGTGTGTGTGTGATGTGTGTGTTATGTGTGTGTGTGTGTTATGTGTGTGTGTCATGTGTGTGTGTTGTGTGTGTTATGTGTGTGTGTGTGTTATGTGTGTATGTGTGTGTGTTATGTGCGTGTGCGTTATGTGTTTGTGTTAAGTGTGTGTGTGTTGCGTGTGTGTGTGTTATGTGTGTATGTGTGAGTGTGTGTGTGTGTTATTGTGTGTGTGTTATGCGTGTGTGTTGTGTGTGTGTTATGTATGTGTGTGTGTGCGTGACTGTGTGTGTGTGTGTGTGTTATGTGTGTGTTACGTGTGTGTGTGTTATGTGAGTGTGTTGTGTGTGTGTGTGTGTTATGTTTGTGTGCATGTTATTTGTTTGTGTGTATTATGTGTTTGTGTGTGTTATATGTGTGTGTGTTATGTGTGTGTTTGTGTTATGTGTGTGTGGGTGAGTTGTGTGAGTGTGTGTGTTATGTGTGTGTTATGTGTGCGTGTGTGTGTTATGCATGTGTGTTGTGTGTGTGTGTATGTGTGTGTGTTTGTGTGTGTGTTGTTTGTGTGTGTGTTATGGGTGTGTGTGTGTGTGTTACGTGTGTGTGTGTTATGTGTGTGTGTTGTGTGTGTGTGTTATGTGTGTGTTCATGTTATTTGTGTGTGTGTGTGTTATGTGTTTGTGTGTGTTATGTGTGTGTGTTATGTGTGTGTTCATGTTATTTGTGTGTGTGTATTATGTGTTTGTGTGTGTTATATGTGTGTGTGTTATGTGTGTGTTTGTGTTATGTGTGTGTGGGTGAGTTGTGTGAGTGTGTGTGTTATGTGTGTGTTATGTGTGTGTGTGTGTTATGCGTGTGTGTTGTGTGTGTGTGTTATGTGTGTGTATGTGTGTGTGTTTGTGTGTGTGTTGTGTGTGTGTGTGTGTGTGTTATGTGTGTGTGTGTTATGGGTGTGTGTGTGTGTGTGTTACGTGTGTGTGTGTTATGTGTGTGTGTTGTGTGTGTGTGTTATGTATGTGTACATGTTATTTGTGTGTGTGCTATGTGTTTGTGTGTGTTATGTGTTTGTGTTATGTGTGTGTTCATGTTATTTGTGTGTGTGTGTGTTATGTGTGTGTTTGTGTTATGTCTGTGTGTGAGTTATGTGTGTGTGTGTGTGTGTGCTGTGTGTGTTATGTGTGTGTGTGTGTTATGTGTGTGTGTGTCATGTGTGTGTGTTGTGTGTGTTATGTGTGTGTGTGTTTTGTGTGTGTATGTGTGTTGTGTATGTGTGTGTTGTGTGTGTGTGTTGTGTGTCTGTGTGGTGTGTGTGTGTCTGTGTTATGTGTGTGTGTTATGTGTGTGTGTGTGTTATGTGTGTGTGAGTTATGTGTGTGTACGTGGGTTATGTGAGTATTTGTGTGTGTGAGTGTGTGTGTTTTGTGTGTGTGTGTGTGTATGTGTGTGTGTGTGTGTGAATGTGTGTGTGTATGTGTGTGTGTTGTGTGCGTATGTGTTATGTGTGTGTGTGTGTGTGTGTGTTATTTGTGCGTGTGTGTGTGTATGTGTGTGTGTTTTGTGTGTGTGTCTGTTATGTGTGTGTGTATGTGTGAGTGTGTGTGTGTGTGTTATGTGGGTGTGTGTTATGTGTGTGTGTTATCTGTGTGTGTTATGTGTGTGTGTTATGTGTGTGAGTGTGAGTGTTGTGTGTGTGTGTGTGTTATGTGTATGTGTGTGTGTTATGTGTTTGAGTTAAGTGTGTGTGTGTTGCGTGTGTGTGTGTTATGTGTGTGTGTGTTATGTGTGTGTGTGTTATGTGTGTGTGTGTGTTATGTGTGTATGTGTGAGTGTGTGTGTGTGTTATTGTGTGTGTGTTATGCGTGTGTGTTGTGTGTGTGTTATGTATGTGTGTGTGTGTGTGACTGTGTGTGTGTGTGTGTTATGTGTGTGTTACGTGTGTGTTACGTGTGTGTATGTTATGTGAGTGTGTTGTGTGTGTGTGTGTGTGTTATGTTTGTGTGCATGTTATTTGTGTGTGTGTTATGTGTTTGTGTGTGTTATGTGTGTGTGTTATGTGTGTGTTCATGTTATTTGTGTGTGTGTATTATGTGCTTGTGTGTGTTATATGTGTGTGTGTTATGTGTGTGTTTGTGTTATGTGTGTGTGGGTGAGTTGTATGAGTGTGTGTGTGATGTGTGTGTGTTATGTGTGTGTGTGTGTTATGTGTGTGTGTGTTATGCGTGTGTGTTGTGTGTGTGTGTGTTATGTGTGTGTATGTGTGTGTGTTTGTGTGTGTGTTGTGTGTGTGTGTGTGTTATGTGTGTGTGTGTTATGGGTGTGTGTGTGTGTGTGTTACGTGTGTGTGTGTTATGTGTGTGTGTGTTATGGGTGTGTGTGTGTGTGTGTGTTACGTGTGTGTGTGTTATGTGTGTGTGTTGTGTGTGTGTGTTATGTTTGTGTGCTTGTTATTTGTGTGTGTGAGCTATGTGTTTGTGTGTGTTGTGTGTGTGTGTGTGTTGTGTGTGTTTCTGTGTTATGTGTGTTTGTTATGTGTGTGTGTGTGTGTTATGTGTGTGTGTTATGTGTGTGTACGTGTGTTATGTGAGTATTTGTGTGTGTGAGTGTGTGTGTTATATGTGTGTGTGTGTGTGTGTGTGTGTATGTGTGTGTGTGTGTGTGTGTGTGTGTGTGTGTGTGTGTGTGTGGATTGTGTGTGTGTTGTGTGCGTGTGTTATGTTTGTGTGTGTGTGTGTTATTTGTGCGTGTGTGTGTGTATGTGTGTGTGTTTTGTGTGTGTGTGTGTTATGTGTGTGTGTGTTAAGTGTGAGTGTGTGTGTGTGTGTTATGTGCGTGTGTGTTATGTGTGTGTGTTATCTGTGTGTGTTATGTGTGTGTTTGTTATGTGCGTGTGTGTGTTGTGTGTGTGTGTGTTATGTGTATGTGTGTGTGTTATGTGTTTGTGTTAAGTGTGTCTGTGTTGCGTGTGTGTGTTATGTGTGTGTGTGTGAGTGTGTGTGTGTGTGTTATGTGTTGTGTGTTATGTGTGTGTGTGTGTGTGTGTGTGTTATGTGGGTGTGTGTTATGTGTGCGTGTTATCTGTGTGTGTTATGTGTGTGTGTGTTATGTGTGTTATGTGTGTGTGTTATGTGTGTATGTGTGTGTGTGTTATGTGTGTGTGTGTGTTATGTGTGTGTGTGTCATGTGTGTGCGTTGTGTGTGTTATGTGTGTGTGTGTTTTGTGTGTGTATGTGTGTTGTGTATGTGTGTGTTGTGTGTGTGTGTTGTGTGTGTGTGGTGTGTGTGTGTGTTATGTGTGAGTGTGTGTGTGTGTGTGTTATGTGGGTGTGTGTTATGTGTGTGTGTTATCTGTGTGTGTTATGTGTGTGTATGTGTTATGTGTGTGTGTGTGTTATGTGTGTGTG
>JANJGN010000155.1:917500-920000 GCA_026770705.1 Isurus oxyrinchus | reverse complement strand
TGTGTGTTTGTGTGTGTGTTGTGTGTGTGTGTGTGTGTGTTATGTGTGTGTGTGTTATGGGTGTGTGTGTGTGTGTGTTACGTGTGTGTGTGTGTTATGTGTGTGTGTTGTATGTGTGTTATGTTTGTGTGCATGTTATTTGTGTGTGTGTGTGCTATGTGTTTGTGTGTGTTATGTGTGTGTTCATGTTATTTGTGTGTGTTATGTGTTTGTGTGTATGTGTGTGTTATGTGTGTGTTTGTGTTATGTCTGTGTGTGAGTTATGTGTGTGTGTGTGTGATGTGTGTGTTATGTGTGTGTGTGTGTTATGTGTGTGTGTGTCATGTGTGTGTGTTGTGTGTGTTATGTGTGTGTGTGTGTTATGTGTGTATGTGTGTGTGTTATGTGCGTGTGCGTTATGTGTTTGTGTTAAGTGTGTGTGTGTTGCGTGTGTGTGTGTTATGTGTGTATGTGTGAGTGTGTGTGTGTGTTATTGTGTGTGTGTGTTATGCGTGTGTGTTGTGTGCGTGTTATGTATGTGTGTGTGTGTGTGACTGTGTGTGTGTGTGTGTGTGTTATGTGTGTGATACGTGTGTGTGTGTTATGTGAGTGTGTTGTGTGTGTGTGTGTGTGTTATGTTTGTGTGCATGTTAATTGTTTGTGTGTATTATGTGTTTGTGTGTGTTATATGTGTGTGTGTTATGTGTGTGTTTGTGTTATGTGTGTGTGGGTGAGTTGTGTGAGTGTGTGTGTTATGTGTGTGTTATGTGTGCGTGTGTGTGTTATGCATGTGTGTTGTGTGTGTGTATGTGTGTGTGTTTGTGTGTGTGTTGTTTGTGTGTGTGTTATGGGTGTGTGTGTGTGTGTCGTGTGTGTGTGTTATGTGTGTGTGTTGTGTGTGTGTGTTATGTGTGTGTTCATGTTATTTGTGTGTGTGTGTGTGTTATGTGTTTGTGTGTGTTATGTGTGTGTGTTATGTGTGTGTTCATGTTATTTGTGTGTGTGTATTATGTGTTTGTGTGTGTTATATGTGTGTGTGTTATGTGTGTGTTTGTGTTATGTGTGTGTGGGTGAGTTGTGTGAGTGTGTGTGTTATGTGTGTGTTATGTGTGTGTGTGTGTGTTATGCGTGTGTGTTGTGTGTGTGTGTTATGTGTGTGTATGTGTGTGTGTTTGTGTGTGTGTTGTGTGTGTGTGTGTGTGTGTTATGTGTGTGTGTGTTATGGGTGTGTGTGTGTGTGTGTTACGTGTGTGTGTGTTATGTGTGTGTGTTGTGTGTGTGTGTGTTATGTTTGTGTGCATGTTATTTGTGTGTGTGTGCTATGTGTTTGTGTGTGTTATGTGTTTGTGTTATGTGTGTGTTCATGTTATTTGTGTGTGTGTGTGTTATGTGTGTGTTTGTGTTATGTCTGTGTGTGAGTTATGTGTGTGTGTGTGTGTGCTGTGTGTGTTATGTGTGTGTGTGTGTTATGTGTGTGTGTGTCATGTGTGTGTGTTGTGTGTGTTATGTGTGTGTGTGTTTTGTGTGTGTATGTGTGTTGTGTATGTGTGTGTTGTGTGTGTGTGTTGTGTGTCTGTGTGGTGTGTGTGTGTCTGTGTTATGTGTGTGTGTTATGTGTGTGTGTGTTATGTGTGTGTGTGTGTTATGTGTGTGTGTGTTATGTGTGTGTACGTGGGTTATGTGAGTATTTGTGTGTTTGAGTGTGTGTGTTTTGTGTGTTATGTGTGTGTGTGTGTGTGTGTGTGTATGTATGTGTGTTGTGTGCGTATGTGTTATGTGTGTGTGTGTGTGTTATTTGTGCGTGTGTGTGTGTATGTGTGTGTGTTTTGTGTGTGTGTCTGTTATGTGTGTGTGTGTGTTATGTGTGAGTGTGTGTGTGTGTGTTATGTGTGTGTGTGTTATGTGTGTGTGTTATCTGTGTGTGTTATGTGTGTGTGTTATGTGTGTGAGTGTTATGTGTGTGTGTGTGTTATGTGTGTATGTGTGTGTGTTATGTGTGTGTGTGTTATGTGTTTGTGTTAAGTGTGTGTGTGTTGTGTGTGTGTGTGTTATGTGTTTGTGTTAAGTGTGTGTGTGTTGTGTGTGTGTGTGTGTTATGTGTGTATGTGTGAGTGTGTGTGTGTGTTATTGTGTGTGTGTTATGCGTGTGTGTTGTGTGTGTGTTATGTATGTGTGTGTGTGTGACTGTGTGTGTGTGTTATGTGTGTGTTACGTGTGTGTTACGTGTGTGTGTGTTATATGAGTGTGTTGTGTGTGTGTGTTATGTTTGTGTGCATGTTATTTGTGTGTGTGTTATGTGTTTGTGTGTGTTATGTGTGTGTGTTATGTGTGTGTTCATGTTATTTGCGTGTGTGTATTATGTGTTTGTGTGTGTTATATGTGTGTGTGTTATGTGTGTGATGGTGTTATGTGTGTGTGGGTGAGTTGTGTGAGTGTGTGTGTTATGTGTGTGTTATGTGTGTGTGTGTGTTATGCGTGTGTGTTGTGTGTGTGTGTTATGTGTGTGTATGTGTGTGTGTTT
>JANJGN010000155.1:895000-905000 GCA_026770705.1 Isurus oxyrinchus | reverse complement strand
TTATGTGTTTGTGTGTGTTATGTGTGTGTGTTATGTGTGTGTTTGTGTTATGTCTGTGTGTGAGTTATGTGTGTGTGTGTGTGATGTGTGTGTGTTATGTGTGTCTGTGTTATGTGTGTGTGTGTCATGTGTGTGTGTTGTGTGTGTTATATGTGTGTGTTATCTGTGTGTGTTATGTGTGTGTGTTATGTGTGTGTGTGTTATGTGTGTATGTGTGTGTGTGTTATGTGTGTGTGTTATGTGTTTGTGTTAAGTGTGTGTGTGTTGCGTGTGTGTGTATGTGTGTATGTGTGAGTGTGTGTGTGTTATTGTGTGTGTGTTATGCGTGTGTGTTGTGTGTGTGTTATGTATGTGTGTGTGTGTGTGTGACTGTGTGTGTGTGTTATGTGTGTGTTACTTGTGTGTTACGTGTGTGTGTGTTATGTGAGTGTGTTGTGTGTGTGTGTTATGTTTGTGTGCATGTTATTTGTGTGTGTGTTATGTGTTTGTGTGTGTTATGTGTGTGTGTTATGTGTGTGTATGTGTGTTATGTGTGTGTGTGTGTTATGTGTGTGTCTGTCTGTGTATGTGTGTATGTGTGTGTGTGTTATGTGTGTGTGTGTGTGTGTTGTGTGCGTGTGTGTTATGTGTGTGTGCATTTGTGTGTGTGAGTGTGTGTGTGTTTTATGTGTGTGTGTGTGTGTGTGTGTGTGTGTGTGTGTGTGTGTGCGTGTGTGTTATGTGTGTGTGTGTGTGTTATTTGTGCGTGTGTGTGTGTATGTGTGTGTGTTTTGTGTGTGTGTGTGTTATGTGTGTGTGTGTTGTGTGTGAGTGTGTGTGTGTGTGTGTTATGTGGGTGTGTGTTATGTGTGTGTGTTATCTGTGTGTGTTATGTGTGTGTGCGTGTTATGTGTTTGTGTGTGTGTTATGTGTGTGTGTGTGTTACGTGTATGTGTGTGTGTTATGTGTTTGTGTTAAGTGTGTGTGTGTTGCGTGTGTGTGTGTTATGTGTGTGTGTGTGTTAGTGTGTGTGTGTGTTATGTGTGTGTGTTATCTGTGTGTGTTATGTGTGTGTGTGTTATGTGTGTGTGTGTGTGTGTGTGTTATGTGTGTATGTGTATGTGTTATGTGTGTGTGTGTTATGTGTTTGTGTTAAGTGTGTGTGTGTGTTGCGTGTGTGTGTTATGTGTGTATGTGTGAGTGTGTGTGTGTGTTATTGTGTGTGTGTTATGCGTGTGTGTTCTGTGTGTGTTATGTATGTGTGAGTGTGTGTGTGACTGTGTGTGTGTGTGTGTTATGTGTGTGTTACGTGTGTGTTACGTGTGTGTGTTATGTGAGTGTGTTGTGTGTGTGTGTGTGTTATGTTTGCGTGCATGTTATTTGTGTGTGTGTTATGTGTTTGTGTGTGTTATGTGTGTGTGTTATGTGTGTGTTCATGTTATTTGTGTGTGTGTATTATGTGTTTGTGAGTGTTATATGTGTGTGTGTTATGTGTGTGTTTGTGTTATGTGTGTGTGGGTGAGTTGTGTGAGTGTGTGTGTTATGTGTGTGTGTGTGTTATGCGTGTGTGGTGTGTGTGTGTGTTATGTGTGTGTATGTGTGTGTGTTTGTGTGTGTGTTGTGTGTGTGTGTGTGTGTGTTATGTGTGTGTGTGTTATGGGTGGGTGTGTGTGTGTTACGTGTGTGTGTGTTATGTGTGTGTGTTGTGTGTGTGTGTTATGTTTGTGTGCATGTTATTTGTGTGTGTGTGCTATGTGTTTGTGTGTGTTATGTGTGTGTGTGTTATGTGTGTGTTCCTGTTATTTGTGTGTGTGTGTGTTATTTGTTTGCGTGTGTTATGTGTGTGTGTTATGTGTGTGTTTGTGTTATGTCTGTGTGTGAGTTAAGTGTGTGTGTGTGTGATGTGTGTGTGTTATGTGTGTGTGTGTGTTATGTGTGTGTGTGTCATGTGTGTGTGTTGTGTGTGTTATGTGTGTGTGTGTTTTGTGTGTGTATGTGTGTTTTGTATGTGTGTGTTGTGTGTGTGTGTTGTGTGTCTGTGTGGTGTGTGTGTGTCTGTGTTATGTGCGTGTGTGTGTTATGTGTGTGTGTGTTATGTGTGTGTGTGTTATGTGTGTGTACGTGTGTTATGTGAGTATTTGTGTGTGTGAGTGTGTGTGTTTTATGTGTGTGTGTGTGTGTGTGTGTGTGTGTGTGTGTGTGTTATTTGTGCGTGTGTGTGTGTATGTGTGTGTGTTGTGTGTGTGTGTGTGTTATGTGTGTGTGTGTTATGTGTGAGATTGTGTGTGTGTGTTATGTGGGTGTGTGTTATGAGTGTGTGTTATCTGTGTGTGTTATGTGTGTGTTTGTTATGTGTGTGTGTGTGTTGTGTGTGTGTGTGTGTTATGTGTATGTGTGTGTGTGTGTTATGTGTTTGTGTTAAGTGTGTGTGTTGCGTGTGTGTGTTATGTGTGTGTGTGAGTGTGTGTGTTTTTTATGTGTGTGTGTGTTATCTGTGTGTGTGTGTGTGTGTTACGTGGGTGTGTGTTATGTGTGCGTGTTATCTGTGTGTGTTATGTGTGTGTGTGTGTTATGTGTGTGTGTGTGTGTGTGTTATGTGTGTATGTGTGTGTGTGTTATGTGGGTGTGTGTTATGTGTGCGTGTTATCTGTGTGTGTTATGTGTGTGTGTGTTATGTGTGTGTGTGTTATGTGTGTATGTGTGTGTGTGTGTGTTACGTGTGTGTGTGTGTTATGTGTGTGTGTGTCATGTGTGTGTGTTGTGTGTGTTATGTGTGTGTGTGTTTTGTGTGTGTATGTGTGTTGTGTGTGTGTGTTGTGTGTGTGTGTTTCTGTGTGTGTGGAATGTGTGTGCATGTGTGTCTATTGTGTGTGTGTGTGTGTTATGTGTGTGTGTGTTATGTGTGTGTCTGTCTGTGTATGTGTGTATGTGTGTGTGTGTTATGTGTGTGTGTGTTGTGTGCGTGTGTGTTATGTGTGTATGCATTTGTGTGTGTGAGTGAGTGTGTTTTATGTGTGTGTGTGTGTGTGTGTGTGTGTGTGTATGTGTGTGTGTGTGTGTGTGTTTGTGTGTTATGTGTGTGTGTTGTGTGCGCGTGTGATATGTGTGTGTGTGTGTGTGTTATTTGTGCGTGTGTGTGAGTGTGTGTGTGTGTTATGTGTGTGTGTTATCTGTGTGTGTTATGTGTGTGTGTGTTATGTGTGTGTGTGTGTGTTATGTGTGTATGTGTGTGTGTTATGTGTGTGTGTGTGTGTTATGTGTTTGTGTTAAGTGTGTGTGTGTTGCGTGTGTGTGTGTTATGTGTGTATGTGTGAGTGTGTGTGTGTTATTGTGTGTGTGTTATGCGTGTGTGTTGTGTGTGTGTTATGTATGTGTGTGTGTGTGTGACTGTGTGTGTGTGTTATGTGTGTGTTACGTGTGTGTTACGTGTGTGTGTGTTATGTGAGTGTGTTGTGTGTGTGTGTGTGTGTTATGTTTGTGTGCATGTTATTTGTGTGTGTGTTATGTGTTTGTGTGTGTTATGTGTGTGTGTGTGTTATGTGTGTGGTCATGTTATTTGTGTGTGTGTATTATGTGTTTGTGTGTGTTATATGTGTGTGTGTTATGTGTGTGTTTGTGTTATGTGTGTGTGGGTGAGTTGTGTGAGTGTGTGTGTGATGTGTGTGTGTTATGTGTGTGTGTGTGTTATGTGTGTGTGTGTGTTATGCGTGTGTGTTGTGTGTGTGTGTGTTATGTGTGTGTATGTGTGTGTGTTTGTGTGTGTGTTGTGTGTGTGTGTGTGTTATGTGTGTGTGTGTTATGGGTGTGTGTGTGTGTGTGTGTTACGTGTGTGTGTGTTATGTGTGTGTGTGTTATGGGTGTGTGTGTGTGTGTGTGTGTGTTACGTGTGTGTGTGTTATTTGTGTGTGTTGTGTGTGTGTGTTATGTTTGTGTGCATGTTATTTGTGTGTGTGAGCTATGTGTTTGTATGTGTTGTGTGCGTGTGTGTTGTGTGAGTTTCTGTGTTATGTGTGTTTGTTATGTGTGTGTGTGTGTTATGTGTGTGTGTTATGTGTGTGTACGTGTGTTATGTGAGTATTTGTGTGTGTGAGTGTGTGTGTTATATGTGTGTATGTGTGTGTGTGTGTGTATGTGTGTGTGTGTGTGTGTGTGTGTGTGTGTGTGTGTGTGTGTGTGTGTGTGTGTGTGTGGAATGTGTGTGTGTTGTGTGCGTGTGTTATGTTTGTGTTTGTGTGTGTTATTTGTGCGTGTGTGTGTGTATGTGTGTGTGTTTTGTGTGTGTGTGTGTTATGTGTGAGTGCGTGTGTGTGTGTTATGTGGGGGTGTGTTATGTGTGTGTGTTATCTGTGTGTGTTATGTGTGTGTTTGTTATGTGCGTGTGTGTGTTGTGTGTGTGTGTGTTATGTGTATGTGTGTGTGTTATGTGTTTGTGTTAAGTGTGTGTGTGTTGCGTGTGTGTGTTATGTGTGTGTGTGTGTGAGTGTGTGTGTGTGTTAAGTGTGTGTGTGTTATGTGTGTGTGTGTGTGTGTGTGTGTTATGTGGGTGTGTGTTATGTGTGCGTGTTATCTGTGTGTGTTATGTGTGTGTGTTATGTGTATGTGTGTGTGTGTTATGTGTGTATGTGTGTGTTTGTTATGTGTGTGTGTGTGTTATGTGTGTGTGTGTCATGTGTGTGTGTTGTGTGTGTTATGTGTGTGTGTGTTTTGTGTGTGTATGTGTGTTGTGTATGTGTGTGTTGTGTGTGTGTGTTGTGTGTGTGTGTGGTGTGTGTGTGTGTTATGTGTGAGTGTGTGTGTGTGTGTTATGTGGGTGTGTGTTATGTGTGTGTGTTATCTGTGTGTGTTATGTGTGTGTATGTGTTATGTGTGTGTGTGTGTGTTATGTGTGTGTGTGTGTTATGTGTATGTGTGTGTGTTATGTGTTTGTGTTAAGTGTGTGTGTGTTGCGTGTGTGTGTGTTATGTGTGTGTGTGTGTGAGTGTGTGTGTGTGTTATGTGTGTGTGTTATCTGTGTGTGTTATGTGTGTGTGTGTTATGTGTGTGTGTGTGTGTGTTATGTGTGTATGTGAGTGTGTGTGTGTTATGTGTGTGTGTGTCATGTGTGTGTGTTGTGTGTGTTATGTGTGTGTGTGTTTTGTGTGTGTATGTGCGTTGTGTGTGTGTGTGTGTGTGTGTGGAATGTGTGTGCATGTGTGTGTATTGTGTGTGTGTGTGTGTTATGTGTGTGTGTGTGTTATGTGTGTGTCTGTCTGTGTATGTGTGTATGTGTGTGTGTGTTATGTGTGTGTGTGTGTGTGTGTTGTGTGCGTGTGTGTTATGTGTGTGTGCATTTGTGTGTGTGAGTGTGTGTGTTTTATGTGTGTGTGTGTGTGTGTGTGTGTGTGTGTGTGTGTGTGTGTGTGTGCGTGTGTGTTATGTGTGTGTGTGTGTGTTATTTGTGCGTGTGTGTGTGTATGTGTGTGTGTTCTGTGTGTTTGTGTGTGTTATGTGTGTGTGTGTTGTGTGTGAGTGTGTGTGTGTGTGTTATGTGGGTGTGTGTTATGTGTGTGTGTTATCTGTGTGTGTTATGTGTGTGTGCGGGTTATGTGTGTGCGTGTGTGTTATGTGTGTGTGTGTTACGTGTATGTGTGTGTGTTATGTGTTTGTGTTAAGTGTGTGTGTGTTGCGTGTGTGTGTGTTATGTGTGTGTGTGTGAGTGTGTGTGTGTGTGTTATGTGTGTGTGTTATCTGTGTGTGTTATGTGTGTGTGTTATGTGTGTGTGTGTGTGTGTGTTATGTGTGTATGTGTATGTGTTATGTGTGTGTGTGTTATGTGTTTGTGTTAAGTGTGTGTGTGTTGCGTGTGTGTGTTATGTGTGTATGTGTGAGTGTGTGTGTGTGTTATTGTGTGTGTGTTATGTGTGTGTGTTGTGTGTGTGTTATGTATGTGTGAGTGTGTGTGTGACTGTGTGTGTGTGTGTTATGTGTGTGTTACGTGTGTGTTACGTGTGTGTGTGTTATGTGAGTGTGTTGTGTGTGTGTGTGTGTTATGTTTGCGTGCATGTTATTTGTGTGTGTGTTATGTGTTTGTGTGTGTTATGTGTGTGTGTTATGTGTGTGTTCATGTTATTTGTGTGTGTGTATTATGTGTTTGTGTGTGTTATATGTGTGTGTGTTATGTGTGTGTTTGTGTTATGTGTGTGTGGGTGAGTTGTGTGAGTGTGTGTGTTATGTGTGTGTGTGTGTTATGCGTGTGTGGTGTGTGTGTGTGTTATGTGTGTGTATGTGTGTGTGTTTGTGTGTGTGTTGTGTGTCTGTGTGTGTTATGTGTGTGTGTGTTATGGGTGTGTGTGTGTGTGTGTTACGTGTGTGTGTGTTATGTGTGTGTGTTGTGTGTGTGTGTTATGTTTGTGTGCATGTTATTTGTGTGTGTGTGCTATGTGTTTGTGTGTGTTATGTGTGTGTGTGTTATGTGTGTGTTCCTGTTATTTGTGTGTGTGTGTGTTATGTGTTTGTGTGTGTTATGTGTGTGTGTTATGTGTGTGTTTGTGTTATTTCTGTGTGTGAGTTAAGTGTGTGTGTGTGTGATGTGTGTGTGCTTTGTGTGTATGTGTGTTATGTGTGTGTGTGTCATGTGTGTGTGTTGTGTGTGTTATGTGTGTGTGTGTTTTGTGTGTGTATGTGTGTTTTGTATGTGCGTGTTGTGTGTGTGTGTTGTGTGTCTGTGTGGTTTGTGTGTGTCTGTGTTATGTGTGTGTGTGTGTTATGTGTGTGTGTGTTATGTGTGTGTGTGTTATGTGTGTGTACGTGTGTTATGTGAGTATTTGTGTGTGTGAGTGTGTGTTTTATGTGTGTGTGTGTGTGTGTGCGTGTGTGTGTGTGTTATTTGTGCATGTGTGTGTGTATGTGTGTGTGTTGTGTGTGTGTGTGTGTTATGTGTGTGTGTGTTATGTGTGAGAGTGTGTGTGTGTGTTATGTGGGTGTGTGTTATGAGTGTGTGTTATCTGTGTGTGTTATGTGTGTGTTTGTTATGTGTGTGTGTGTGTTGTGTGTGTGTGTGTGTGTGTTAAGTGTATGTGTGTGTGTGTTATGTTTTTGTGTTAAGTGTGTGTGTTGCGTGTGTGTGTTATGTGTGTGTGTGAGTGTGTGTGTCTTTTATGTGTGTGTGTGTGTTATGTGTGTGTGTGTGTGTGTGTGTGTGTTATGTGGGTGTGTGTTATGTGTGCGTGTTATCTGTGTGTGTTATGTGTGTGTGTGTTATGTGTGTGTGTGTGTGTGTGTGTGTTATGTGTGTATGTGTGTGTGTGTTATGTGGGTGTGTGTTATGTGTGCGTGTTATCTGTGTGTGTTATGTGTGTGTGTGTTATGTGTGTGTGTGTTATGTGTGTATGTGTGTGTGTGTGTGTTATGTGTGTGTGTGTGTTATGTGTGTGTGTGTCATGTGTGTGTGTTGTGTGTGTTATGTGTGTGTGTGTTTTGTGTGTGTATGTGTGTTGTGTGTGTGTGTTGTGTGTTTCTGTGTGAGTGGAATGTGTGTGCATGTGTGTCTATTGTGTGTGTGTGTGTTATGTGTGAGTGTGTTATGTGTGTGTCTGTCTGTGTATGTGTGTATGTGTGTGTGTGTTATGTGTGTGTGTGTTGTGTGCGTGTGTGTTATGTGTGTGTGCATTTGTGTGTGTGAGTGTGTGTGTTTTATGTGTGTGTGTGTGTGTGTATGTGTATGTGTGTGTGCGTGTGTGTGTTTGTGTGTTATGTGTGTGTGTTGTGTGCGTGTGTGTTATGTGTGTGTGTGTGTGTTATTTGTGCGTGTGTGTGAGTGTGTGTGTGTGTTATGTGTGTGTGTTATCTGTGTGTGTTATGTGTGTGTGTGTTATGTGTGTGTGTGTTATGTGTTTGTGTTAAGTGTGTGTGTGTTGCGTGTGTGTGTGTTATGTGTGTATGTGTGAGTGTGTGTGTGTGTTATTGTGTGTGTGTTATGCGTGTGTGTTCTGTGTGTGTTATGTATGTGTGTGTGTGTGACTGTGTGTGTGTGTGTTTTATGTGTGTGTTACGTGTGTGTTACGTGTGTGTATGTTATGTGAGTGTGTTGTGTGTGTGTGTGTGTGTTATGTTTGTGTGCATGTTATTTGTGTGTGTGTTATGTGTTTGTGTGTGTTATGTGTGTGTGTTATGTGTGTGTTCATGTTATTTGTGTGTGTGTATTATGTGTTTGTGTGTGTTATATGTGTGTGTGTTATGTGTGTGTTTGTGTTATGTGTGTGTGGGTGAGTTGTGTGAGTGTGTGTGTGATGTGTGTGTGTTATGTGTGTGTGTGTGTTATGTGTGTGTGTGTTATGCGTGTGTGTTGTGTGTGTGTGTGTTATGTGTGTGTATGTGTGTGTGTGTGTGAGTGTGTGTGTGTGTGTTATGTGTGTGTGTTATCTGTGTGTGTTATGTGTGTGTGTTATGTGTGTGTGTGTGTGTGTGTGTTATGTGTGTATGTGTATGTGTTATGTGTGTGTGTGTTATGTGTTTGTGTTAAGTGTGTGTGTGTTGCGTGTGTGTGTTATGTGTGTATGTGTGAGTGTGTGTGTGTGTTATTGTGTGTGTGTTATGCGTGTGTGTTGTGTGTGTGTTATGTATGTGTGAGTGTGTGTGTGACTGTGTGTGTGTGTGTGTGTTATCTGTGTGTTACGTGTGTGTTACGTGTGTGTGTGTTATGTGAGTGTGTTGTGTGTGTGTGTGTGTTATGTTTGCGTGCATGTTATTTGTGTGTGTGTTATGTGTTTGTGTGTGTTATGTGTGTGTGTTATGTGTGTGTTCATGTTATTTGTGTGTGTGTATTATGTGTTTGTGTGTGTTATATGTGTGTGTGTTATGTGTGTGTTTGTGTTATGTGTGTGTGGGTGAGTTGTGTGAGTGTGTGTGTTATGTGTGTGTGTGTGTTATGCGTGTGTGGTGTTTGTGTGTGTTATGTGTGTGTATATGTGTGTGTTTGTGTGTGTGTTGTGTGTGTGTGTATGTGTGTTATGTGTGTGTGTGTTATGGGTGTGTGTGTGTGTGTGTGTTACGTGTGTGTGTGTTATGTGTGTGTGTTGTGTGTGTGTGTTATGTTTGTGTGCATGTTATTTGTGTGTGTGTGCTATGTGTTTGTGTGTGTTATGTGTGTGTGTGTTATGTGTGTGTTCCTGTTATTTGTGTGTGTGTGTGTGTTATGTGTTTGTGTGTGTTATGTGTGTGTGTTATGTGTGTGTTTGTGTTATGTCTGTGAGTGAGTTAAGTGTGTGTGTGTGTGATGTGTGTGTGCTTTGTGTGTATGTGTGTTATGTGTGTGTGTGTCATGTGTGTGTGTTGTGTGTGTTATGTGTGTGTGTTTTGTGTGTGTATGTGTGTTTTGTATGTGCGTGTTGTGTGTGTGTGTTGTGTGTCTGTGTGGTTTGTGTGTGTCTGTGTTATGTGTGTGTGTGTGTTATGTGTGTGTGTGTTATGTGTGTGTGTGTTATGTGTGTGTACGTGTGTTATGTGAGTATTTGTGTGTGTGAGTGTGTGTTTTATGTGTGTGTGTGTGTGTGTGTGTGTGTTATTTGTGCATGTGTGTGTGTATGTGTGTGTGTTGTGTGTGTGTGTGTGTTATGTGTGTGTGTGTTATGTGTGAGAGTGTGTGTGTGTGTTATGTGGGTGTGTGTTATGAGTGTGTGTTATCTCTGTGTGTTATGTGTGTGTTTGTTATGTGTGTGTGTGTGTTGTGTGTGTGTGTGTGTTATGTGTATGTGTGTGTGTGTTATGTGTTTGTGTTAAGTGTGTGTGTTGCGTGTGTGTGTTATGTGTGTGTGTGAGTGTGTGTGTCTTTTATGTGTGTGTGTGTTATGTGTGTGTGTGTGTGTTATGTGGGTGTGTGTTATGTGTGCGTGTTATCTGTGTGTGTTATGTGTGTGTGTGTTATGTGTGTGTGTGTGTGTGTGTGTTATGTATGTATGTGTGTGTGTGTTATGTGGGTGTGTGTTATGTGTGCGTGTTATCTGCGTGTGTTATGTGTGTGTGTGTGTTATGTGTGTGTGTGTTA
>JANJGN010000155.1:885000-892500 GCA_026770705.1 Isurus oxyrinchus | reverse complement strand
TTTTATGTGTGTGTGTGTTATGTGTGTGTGTGTGTGTGTGTGTGTTATGTGGGTGTGTGTTATGTGTGCGTGTTATCTGTGTGTGTTATGTGTGTGTGTGTTATGTGTGTGTGTGTGTGTGTGTGTGTGTTATGTGTGTATGTGTGTGTGTGTTATGTGGGTGTGTGTTATGTGTGCGTGTTATCTGTGTGTGTTATGTGTGTGTGTGTTATGTGTGTGTGTGTTATGTGTGTATGTGTGTGTGTGTGTTATGTGTGTGTGTGTGTTATGTGTGTGTGTGTCATGTGTGTGTGTTGTGTGTGTTATGTGTGTGTGTGTTTTGTGTGTGTATGTGTGTTTTGTGTGTGTGTGTGTGTTTCTGTGTGAGTGGAATGTGTGTGCATGTGTGTCTATTGTGTGTGTGTGTGTGTTATGTGTGTGTGTGTTATGTGTGTGTCTGTCTGTGTATGTGTGTATGTGTGTGTGTGTTATGTGTGTGTGTGTTGTGTGCGTGTGTGTTATGTGTGTGTGCATTTGTGTGTGTGAGTGTGTGTGTTTTATGTGTGTGTGTGTGTGTGTGTGTGTGTGTATGTGTGTGTGTTTGTGTGTTATGTGTGTGTGTTGTGTGCGTGTGTGTTATGTGTGTGTGTGTGTGTTATATGTGCGTGTGTGTGAGTGTGTGTGTGTGTTATGTGTGTGTGTTATCTGTGTGTGTTATGTGTGTGTGTGTTATGTGTGTGTGTGTGTTATGTGTGTATGTGTGTGTGTTATGTGTGTGTGTGTGTGTTATGTGTGTGTGTGTTATGTGTGAGAGTGTGTGTGTGTGTTATGTGGGTGTGTGTTATGAGTGTGTGTTATCTGTGTGTGTTATGTGTGTGTTTGTTATGTGTGTGTGTGTGTTGTGTGTGTGTGTGTGTGTTATGTGTATGTGTGTGTGTGTGTTATGTGTTTGTGTTAAGTGTGTGTGTTGCGTGTGTGTGTTATGTGTGTGTGAGTGTGTGTGTCTTTTATGTGTGTGTGTGTTATGTGTGTGTGTGTGTGTTATGTGGGTGTGTGTTATGTGTGCGTGTTATCTGTGTGTGTTATGTGTGTGTGTGTTATGTGTGTGTGTGTGTGTGTGTGTTATGTGTGTATGTGTGTGTGTGTTATGTGGGTGTGTGTTATGTGTGCGTGTTATCTGCGTGTGTTATATGTGTGTGTGTGTTATGTGTGTGTGTGTTATGTGTGTATGTGTGTGTGTGTGTGTTATGTGTGTGTGTGTGTTATGTGTGTGTGTGTCATGTGTGTGTGTTGTGTGTGTTATGTGTGTGTGTGTTTTGTGTGTGTATGTGTGTTGTGTGTGTGTGTGTGTGTGTGTTTCTGTGTGAGTGGAATGTGTGTGCATGTGTGTCTATTGTGTGTGTGTGTGTGTTATCTGTGTGTGTGTTATGTGTGTGTCTGTCTGTGTATGTGTGTATGTGTGTGTGTGTTATGTGTGTGTGTGTTGTGTGCGTGTGTTTTATGTGTGTGTGCATTTGTGTGTGTGAGTGTGTGTGTTTTATGTGTGTGTGTGTGTGTGTGTGTGTGTGTGTATGTGTGTGTGCGTGTGTGTGTTTGTGTGTTATGTGTGTGTGTTGTGTGCGTGTGTGTTATGTGTGTGTGTGTGTGTTATTTGTGCGTGTGTGTGAGTGTGTGTGTGTGTTATGTGTGTGTGTTATCTGTGTGTGTTATGTGTGTGTGTGTTATGTGTGTGTGTGTGTTATGTGTGTATGTGTGTGTGTTATGTGTGTGTGTGTGTTATGTGTTTGTGTTAAGTGTGTGTGTGTTGCGTGTGTGTGTGTTATGTGTGTATGTGTGAGTGTGTGTGTGTGTTATTGTGTGTGTGTTATGCGTGTGTGTTGTGTGTGTGTTATGTATGGGTGTGTGTGTGTGACTGTGTGAGTGTGTGTGTTATGTGTGTGTTACGTGTGTGTTACGTGTGCGTATGTTATGTGAGTGTGTTGTGTGTGTGTGTGTGTGTTATGTTTGTGTGCATGTTATTTGTGTGTGTGTTATGTGTTTGTGTGTGTTATGTGTGTGTGTTATGTGTGTGTTCATGTTATTTGTGTGTGTGTATTATGTGTTTGTGTGTGTTATATGTGTGTGTGTTATGTGTGTGTTTGTGTTTTGTGTGTGTGGGTGAGTTGTGTGAGTGTGTGTGTGATGTGTGTGTGTTATGTGTGTGTGTGTGTTATGTGTGTATGTGTTATGCGTGTGTGTTGTGTGTGTGTGTGTTATGTGTGTGTATGTGTGTGTGTGTGTGAGTGTGTGTGTGTGTGTTATGTGTGTGTGTTATCTGTGTGTGTTATGTGTGTGTGTTATGTGTGTGTGTGTGTGTTATGTGTGTATGTGTATGTGTTATGTGTGTGTGTGTTATGTGTTTGTGTTAAGTGTGTGTGTGTTGCGTGTGTGTGTTATGTGTGTATGTGTGAGTGTGTGTGTGTGTTATTGTGTGTGTGTTATGCGTGTGTGTTGTGTGTGTGTTATGTATGTGTGAGTGTGTGTGTGACTGTGTGTGTGTGTGTTATGTGTGTGTTACGTGTGTGTTACGTGTGTGTGTGTTATGTGAGTGTGTTGTGTGTGTGTGCGTGTTATGTTTGCGTGCATGTTATTTGTGTGTGTGTTATGTGTTTGTGTGTGTTATGTGTGTGTGTTATGTGTGTGTTCATGTTATTTGTGTGTGTGTATTATGTGTTTGTGTGTGTTATATGTGTGTGTGTTATGTGTGTGTTTGTGTTATGTGTGTGTGGGTGAGTTGTGTGAGTGTGTGTGTTATGTGTGTGTGTGTGTTATGCGTGTGTGGTGTGTGTGTGTGTTATGTGTGTGTATGTGTGTGTGTTTGTGTGTGTGTAGTGTGTGTGTGTGTGTGTGTTATGTGTGTGTGTGTTATGGGTGTGTGTGTGTGTGTTACGTGTGTGTGTGTTATGTGTGTGTGTTGTGTGTGTGTGTTATGTTTGTGTGCATGTTATTTGTGTGTGTGTGCTATGTGTTTGTGTGTGTTATGTGTGTGTGTGTTATGTGTGTGTTCCTGTTATTTGTGTGTGTGTGTGTTATGTGTTTGTGTGTGTTATGTGTGTGTGTTATGTGTGTGTTTGTGTTATGTCTGTGTGTGAGTTAAGTGTGTGTGTGTGTGTGATGTGTGTGTGCTTTGTGTGTATGTGTGTTATGTGTGTGTGTGTCATGTGTGTGTGTTGTGTGTGTTATGTGTGTGTGTGTTTTGTGTGTGTATGTGTGTTTTGTATGTGCGTGTTGTGTGTGTGTGTTGTGTGTCTGTGTGGTTTGTGTGTGTCTGTGTTATGTGTGTGTGTGTGTTATGTGTGTGTGTGTTATGTGTGTGTGTGTTATGTGTGTGTACGTGTGTTATGTGAGTATTTGTGTGTGTGAGTGTGTGTTTTATGTGTGTGTGTGTGTGTGTGTGTGTGTGTTATTTGTGCATGTGTGTGTATGTGTGTGTGTTGTGTGTGTGTGTGTGTGTTATGTGTGTGTGTGTTATGTGTGAGAGTGTGTGTGTGTGTTATGTGGGTGTGTGTTATGAGTGTGTGTTATCTGTGTGTGTTATGTGTGTGTTTGTTATGTGTGTGTGTGTGTTGTGTGTGTGTGTGTGTTATGTGTATGTGTGTGTGTGTTATGTGTTTGTGTTAAGTGTGTGTGTTGCGTGTGTGTGTTATGTGTGTGTGTGAGTGTGTGTGTCTTTTATGTGTGTGTGTGTTATGTGTGTGTGTGTGTGTGTGTGTGTGTTATGTGGGTGTGTGTTATGTGTGCGTGTTATCTGTGTGTGTTATGTGTGTGTGTGTTATGTGTGTGTGTGTGTGTGTGTGTGTGTTATGTGTGTATGTGTGTGTATGTTATGTGGGTGTGTGTTATGTGTGCGTGTTATCTGTGTGTGTTATGTGTGTGTGTGTTATGTGTGTGTGTGTTATGTGTGTATGTGTGTGTGTGTGTTATGTGTGTGTGTGTGTTATGTGTGTGTGTGTCATGTGTGTGTGTTGTGTGTGTTATGTGTGTGTGTGTTTTGTGTGTGTATGTGTGTTGTGTGTGTGTGTGTGTGTTTCTGTGTGAGTGGAATGTGTGTGCATGTGTGTCTATTGTGTGTGTGTGTGTGTGTTATGTGTGTGTGTGTTATGTGTGTGTCTGTCTGTGTATGTGTGTATGTGTGTGTGTGTTATGTGTGTGTGTGTTGTGTGCGTGTGTGTTATGTGTGTGTGCATTTGTGTGTGTGAGTGTGTGTGTTTTATGTGTGTGTGTGTGTGTGTGTGTGTGTGTGTATGTGTGTGTGCGTGTGTGTGTTTGTGTGTTATGTGTGTGTGTTGTGTGCGTGTGTGTTATGTGTGTGTGTGTGTGTGTTATATGTGCGTGTGTGTGAGTGTGTGTGTGTGTTATGTGTGTGTGTTATCTGTGTGTGTTATGTGTGTGTGTGTTATGTGTGTGTGTGTGTTATGTGTGTATGTGTGTGTGTTATGTGTGTGTGTGTGTTATGTGTTTGTGTTAAGTATGTGTGTGTTGCGTGTGTGTGTGTTATGTGTGTATGTGTGAGTGTGTGTGTGTGTTATTGTGTGTGTGTTATGCGTGTGTGTTGTGTGTGTGTTATGTATGTGTGTGTGTGTGTGACTGTGTGTGTGTGTGTGTTATGTGTGTGTTACGTGTGTGTTACGTGTGTGTATGTTATGTGAGTGTGTTGTGTGTGTGTGTGTGTGTTATGTTTGTGTGCATGTTATTTGTGTGTGTGTTATGTGTTTGTGTGTGTTATGTGTGTGTGTTATGTGTGTGTTCATGTTATTTGTGTGTGTGTATTATGTGTTTGTGTGTGTTATATGTGTGTGTGTTATGTGTGTGTTTGTGTTATGTGTGTGTGGGTGAGTTGTGTGAGTGTGTGTGTTATGTGTGTGTGTGTGTTATGCGTGTGTGTTGTGTGTGTGTGTTATGTGTGTGTATGTGTGTGTGTTTGTGTGTGTGTTCTGTGTGTGTGTGTGTTATGTGTGTATGTGTGAGTGTGTGTGTGTGTGTTATTGTGTGTGTGTTATGCGTGTGTGTTGTGTGTGTGTTATGTATGTGTGTGTGTGTGTGAGTGTGTTATGGGTGTGTGTGTGTGTGTGTGTGTTACGTGTGTGTGTGTTATGTGTGTGTGTTGTGTGTGTGTGTTATGTTTGTGTGCATGTTATTTGTGTGTGTGTGCTATGTGTTTGTGTGTGTTGTGTGTGTGTGTTGTGTGTGTTTCTGTGTTATGTGTGTTTGTTATGTGTGTGTGTGTGTGTTATGTGTGTGTGTTATGTGTGTGTACGTGTGTTATGTGAGTATTTGTGTGTGTGAGTGTGTGTGTTATATGTGTGTGTGTGTGTGTGTGTGTGTGTGTGTGTGTGTGTATGTGTGTGTGTGTGTGTGTGTGTGTGTGTGTGTGTGTGTGTGTGTGTGTGTGTGGATTGTGTGTGTGTTGTGTGCGTGTGTTATGTTTGTGTGTGTGTGTGTTATTTGTGCGTGTGTGTGTGTATGTGTGTGTGTTTTGTGTGTGTGTGTGTTATGTGTGTGTGTGTTAAGTGTGAGTGTGTGTGTGTGTGTTATGTGCGTGTGTGTTATGTGTGTGTGTTATCTGTGTGTGTTATGTGTGTGTTTGTTATGTGCGTGTGTGTGTTGTGTGTGTGTTATGTGTATGTGTGTGTGTTATGTGTTTGTGTTAAGTGTGTCTGTGTTGCGTGTGTGTGTTATGTGTGTGTGTGTGAGTGTGTGTGTGTGTTATGTGTTGTGGGTTATGTGTGTGTGTGTGTGTGTGTGTTATGTGGGTGTGTGTTATGTGTGCGTGTTATCTGTGTGTGTTATGTGTGTGTGTGTTATGTGTGTGTGTGTGTGTGTTATGTGTGTATGTGTGTGTGTGTTATGTGTGTGTGTGTTATGTGTGTGTGTGTCATGTGTGTGTGTTGTGTGTGTTATGTGTGTGTGTGTTTTGTGTGTGTATGTGTGTTGTGTATGTGTGTGTTGTGTGTGTGTGTTGTGTGTGTGTGGTGTGTGTGTGTGTTATGTGTGAGTGTGTGTGTGTGTGTTATGTGGGTGTGTGTTATGTGTGTGTGTTATCTGTGTTTGTTATGTGTGTGTATGTGTTATGTGTGTGTGTGTGTGTTATGTGTGTGTGTGTGTTATGTGTATGTGTGTGTGTTATGTATTTGTGTTAAGTGTGTGTGTGTGTTGCGTGTGTGTGTGTTATGTGTGTGTGTGTGTGAGTGTGTGTGTGTGTTATGTGTGTGTGTTATCTGTGTGTGTTATGTGTGTGTGTGTGTTATGTTTGTATGTGTGTGTGTTATGTGTGTGTGTGTTATGTGTTTGTGTTAAGTGTGTGTGTGTTGTGTGTGTGTGTGTTATGTGTGTATGTGTGAGTGTGTGTGTGTGTGTTATTGTGTGTGTGTTATGCGTGTGTGTTGTGTGTGTGTTATGTATGTGTGTGTGTGTGACTGTGTGTGTGTGTGTTACGTGTGTGTTACGTGTGTGTTACGTGTGTGTTTGTTATATGAGTGTGTTGTGTTTGTGTTTTATGTTTGTGTGCATGTTATTTGTGTGTGTGTTATGTGTTTGTGTGTGTTATGTGTGTGTGTTATGTGTGTGTTCATGTTATTTGTGTGTGTGTATTATGTGTTTGTGTGTGTTATATGTGTGTGTGTTATGTGTGTGTTTGTGTTATGTGTGTGTGGGTGAGTTGTGTGAGTGTGTGTGTTATGTGTGTGTTATGTGTGTGTGTGTGTTATGCGTGTGTGTTGTGTGTGTGTGTTATGTGTGTGTATGTGTGTGTGTTTGTGTGTGTGTTGTGTGTGTGTGTGTGTGTGTGTGTTATGTGTGTATGTGTGAGTGTGTGTGTGTGTGTTATTGTGTGTGTGTTATGCGTGTGTGTTGTGTGTGTGTTATGTATGTGTGTGTGTGTGTGACTGTGTGTGTGTGTGTGTGTTATGTGTGTGTTACGTGTGTGTGTGTTATGTGAGTGTGTTGTGTGTGTGTGTGTGTGTTATGTTTGTGTGCATGTTATTTGTGTGTGTGTTATGTGTTTGTGTGTGTTATGTGTGTGTGTTATGTGTGTGATCATGTTATTTGTTTGTGTGTATTATGTGTTTGTGTGTGTTATATGTGTGTGTTTGTGTTATGTGTGTGTGGGTGAGTTGTGTGAGTGTGTGTGTGATGTGTGTGTGTTATGTGTGTGTGTGTGTTATGTGTGTGTGTGTTATGTGTGCGTGTGTGTGTTATGCATGTGTGTTGTGTGTGTGTGTATGTGTGTGTGTTTGTGTGTGTGTTGTTTGTGTGTGTGTTATGGGTGTGTGTGTGTGTGTTATGTGTGTGTGTGTTATGTGTGTGTGTTATGTGTGTGTGTTATGTTTGTGTGCATGTTATTTGTGTGTGTGTGCTATGTGTTTGTGTGTGTTATGTGTGTGTGTGTTATGTGTGTGTGTGTGTGTTATGTGTGTATGTGTGTGTGTGTTATGTGTGTGTGTGTGTTATGTGTGTGTGTGTCATGTGTGTGTGTTGTGTGTG